>JAPEUT010000251.1:0-42215 GCA_027946375.1 Neodidymelliopsis sp. IMI 364377
CCCCTCCACGCTCCCCATCCCCGGCACCTCTACCACCTCCATCCTCCCCACAACCTCAGACTCGACCCTCGACCTCGCCAGCCGCATCTCGGCCCACCCTTGTTTCGCAGCCGTGCAGATCCGCTGCGGGCCGCGCGATACATACAACCCCAGTCATATAGTCCGAAAGAGGCGACATGGGTTTTTGACGCGCTTGAGGAGTAAGAAGGGGAGGAAGTTGTTGTTGAGGAGGTTGGTTAAGGGGAGGGTCAATTTGAGTCATTAGGTTTCTTGTGTTGTGGGAGGAATGGTAGAGGGGGGGTTTGTGGAAGAGTGTAGAGATGGGGTGGAGATGGAAAGAAAAGAGGGGAGGTGGTTTTGTATAATATGATACTAGAATGGCATGTTCTGAGCTCTCTACTCGTTTTCCTGGTCGTGGTCTGAGGGAGAGAAGATGGTTGTGGTTTTGGATGCTGCATATTGTGTTGTAGATTGGTGGCGGCGAGGTGAGGGATGCAGTGTTGAGCAGCAGTTGAGGGTACAATAGCGTAGTGGTGTCTTTGACGAGTTGCAATGTTGACTTGGATCAAGTCGTGCGTCTGCCAGCGCCTTGTTGACCGCTTGGATTCCCTTGCCGCTCCTCGTTGGTCGTCCTTCTGGACGGGATCTCATCTTGTACCGTTTTGATGGCAGGCTTCATGGTATGGCTGTGGGCTTCTTCAATGGGCCGTTCTCATCCTTTTGGTGGGCTTGGTTGGACGTCTTCTGGTGTGTTCGTGGACTCTATGCCATCGGGAACGTCGTTGCTGGTTAGAGCTGGCTCTTTGACTTCTTCGTTTGCGCCTTTAGTATCGTTCTCGCTGGGCTGTACTGCCGCATCCAACTCATCAAGCGCATCATCATCAATACCATCCAACAACTTCAACTCCTCATCCACCTTATCAATCTGCCTCAAAATCGCCGCAATCGTCGCATCCCTCGCCTTATCCATCCGCCTCAACACATCCAGCCCCATCTTCGCATACTCCACCCCCCTCTGCGCCGTCGACACTACAGCATCCTCACTCCCCAGCTTGGCCTTCTTCTCCGCCAACAACGTCCTCAGCGCAACAATACTATGATCCCGCTGCTTCAACTCTTCAATCAACACTTTCTTACTCGCTTCATCATCCACCCGCTGCTTCTTCGCTCCCTCCTCCCTCTCCACCTCACTGACCGCAACTTTCCACTTCCAAATCGCCTCCTTCGCACAATTCTCAATATGCGTAAACCGCACCGGCCCAATGTTCTGCCCGCCATACCACCGCGCCACAACGACGGTGCCGGAGACTTGCGTGTCGTTCAAAACACGTGCCAGGCGGCCCCCGGCCCATGACTCGCCGTCATCATCGTGAGCCGTGTCGAAGAGCGGGGTAGATGGAATTAAAGATTTCTGCTTGGATGGTTTGCGCCATGCGGCGATTCGGTGTGTTGCGGTGCGGAATTCAGGGAGGCGTTGTAGCGCGGGGGCTGAGAGGGTGGGGGAGAAACAGCCGATGAAGGAGGAGGTTTGTTCGTGGATTTTGGTCGAGTGGAAGAGTTCTGGGATTTGGAGGGTGGGTTCTGGATGGGGTCGCTTTTGGGCCATTGGTTCTTTTTTTGTTGTTTGGGGCTGTGATGATATAGTGATGGTGATGGGTTGGTGATGAAGGTGTGTATGGGATGGGAATGTCGAAGCGATAGTTTGGGAATCTCTTGCCGATGGTGCTTTTTTGCTTTGGATGTTTATGGTATCGTCATCAGCCATCACTCCATCTCATCGTACTTTAGTTAGCGATGCTATGGAAACTTCTTCTCACTTTTCGATCTTGGTAGTTGCCAGTATGAGCTTTGTGCAGTAACGTGCGCATGGTAGCCATTTTGTGTGCATCATAAACCTCAAATGGATTAACAAGTACTGACGCCTTGCCGCATCTTTCAACCTGATGCCTAGTTTACAGGTGAGATCAAACTGCAGCCGCCCAAGTCTTTTCTGTTCTCCACGATCCTCCGTTTCCGGTTATTCTTGCTTTTCCTTCATGTCAAGAGTTTGAAGACAGAAATGTCAGGATTCAGAGACGATGCATGAATCCGAGTGGACATTTTCTCGATAGGCTTGAAATGCTTGCGAGCGGTTCTACACTATTCAATCGATTAACAACCACTTCTCGACGTGGTGCGACAGTTCCTGCTGCCTTCACTTGCTCAATCAGTGAGGCTTGGTTAGGCGTCAAGTGGTCTCGCTGTCAGGTTGGTACCTTCACTTCAAGCACGGGTGGGGCACACTTATAGTGCACCCTCTCATGAACAAACCCTTCTCTGCTGCTTGCTATATCCAACTCAACCCCGGAACATACGAGCTTTTGCTTTGTCATTACAGGTAAGCGCACCTAATCTCCTCCAACACAGGTTCTTTGCACTTTTGAGGCATGAAGCGTGTTCGTTTGCTCGAGCGGGAACTGCTATTGAGCTCCTTCTCGCAATACCCCATCGCTCTTCATCAACGACACAAGACTTTGACATTGCACACTTGCGACAGAACTGTGACCGCCTTCTAACGCAGACCAGCAGCGCGTCTTCAGGCCGCCGTTATGGGTCGCTTTGAGACGCTGAACGCAGACACGCAGGATCTAATCCAGTGCATCCTTCCTGCACTTGCGACCAGTTTCCATGTCAAAGATGCTGTCGATATCATACCCGAAGACATTCGCATGCGAGCCTGGGATTGCGAGCGACGCGACCACATCAAAGATCAAACAGAGAATGATCCGCGCAACTGGGGCGTTCAATTCTTGAAAGACTTGAAGGCTATAGCACGTCTCAACAAAGGCAATCTCTCAGAGTTTCATGCTCGTCTGCGAGCCAAAGTCGACAAGCACGAGGCCAAACACCCTTGGTGCCGCCTTGGTGACATCAAGGAGCTCAAGGATGAGTATGAGAATCCTAATCGACCAGCACCACAGCCTGATCGTGAATCCTCGGTCTCTTCGATTGATTCGTATCTGGAAGAATTGCACGAGCCAGAGCTGCCTAGAGGCGCAAAGAATGCACGCAAACGCAACCACGAGATGTACGAAACTCGCTTGCAGCTTCCACGCAAACGTGAGTCCTTTGATCCAGTGACGGGTCCGCATCTAACATTGCACAGAAGGCCGCTTACGTCGAGCTGAAGATGGCACGTTGTACCGCAAGGAGAAGGAAAAGGACAAACGCCGCAAGCTTCGTGAGTCTACCGAACAAAGCACTCCTGGCGCATCGACCCGCCGCCCCAACCGAACCGTTCTCTCCGATGAGGATGAGATCGATGGCCCGAACTATAGCACTATGCGCGCTCGCCCTCGTTCTACATTCTCGGCCACGCCAGTCTCGCTCTCTCACTCCGAAATCGTTGATACTGTGGATACGTCAAACGAGCCGCTTGAAGTGCAGAAGCTCCAGGCTGAGCTGGAGGTCGCTGAAGCTGAGCTCAAGGCTGCGCGTCTCAAGTACCAGTACATCCAGGCAAAGGAAGCTGCTGAGAAGGAATGATCGCATAGAGCTTGCGTAAGGTGTTTAGTGTGTCAAGCCTGCGGATGTCAACTTTGCGTTCGCGATCGACGATAACCTACTGCAGTTTGGGGTCTGCATATTTGGGAAACGCTCAGGCGAAGCGTCTTCCTGATGGATCGAACTTCATATATTTCTTGAACGGTAAGGATTCGAGCCAATGCCGGCTTTGATGGACATTTATACAATCTCGGGTGACAGCTGCATACAGTGGGTCATTCAGTTCTCAGTCTATTCCACTAGATCTCGTCCTATCTCATCTTTTATTCACGTTCCCATGTCTTACTCTACATGTTTATTCAGGTTCTGACACTGACCAGCTCTTGAGTGTCACTATACTTGATCGTTGCATGTCCACGAGCTGCGTTTGTCCAGTTCCCTCTTCTGGCTACACCGAAATGATCACCGTGAGGATCCTCAAAGGAGAAATCTTGCTCACCCCACTATCGAAATTGAGAGAAGCTTCCCCCTCCAGACCGAGTACCAAACTGTCCTCCGTCGTTTGCTATCAAGCGGTCTGGGGTCGGCGCGCTTGGCTTGGCATCTCGTCCTCGTACCTGCTTCAGTTAAAACGACAACAGCTGTGCCTTCCCCTTCCCACACTCACCACCAATTCGCCTGGTTCACTACACAAGTGAAGATTGGCCGCAAGTCATTACTTCTGTTGATATTTCACTTCTGTACGCTTCATATTCCCACACTTCGCATCTAGACGAAACGACGATGTCTCACAACAAGGTACGTCTTCCTGGCAAGCAAGTCTGAGCTGCTTCATGACACATATGCGCTGGTAGTACTCGTTCAGCAACGCAGGCCTCTATCGAAACGGTGCTACGATGCATTACCAGACCGTAAACTCCTATGCGGCTCTGGTGGCAACAGCCGGCCCTGAGCACGACAGAAGGAGCTCTTCCTCTGGCACCCCACCTTCTTCTGGCAGCTCTGCTTCACTCGCTGGCTACGGCGGTAGAGCAGTGTACCCAAGAGCTCCGTCTAGACCGCAAGCTCAGGCGTTTGGTGGCTCGAGGACGACACAGCAGCATGTGAGGCTTCAACTTGCCTTGCCTTGCCTTGCCATCCTATCTTTAATGAATCATCACTAACGGTCTTCATAGAATTCCTATGGCTCACCAGGCCAGGCTCGCTACCCCCCTGTTGGAAACCACAACACTCCTACACGCTCTTCCAACCGCGGCACCTATCGCACTCCCGGTCGCTCCTCATCAGGCTCAGTCTCTAATGCGCCTGCTAATTTCCAGCAACCCCAAGCGCCTCAAGTCTCTTCTCTGCCTGGTGTACCAGAATCTCTCGCCGTGCAAGAGATGGCTTTCCGTGAGGGCCAGCGTAACAACAGCAGTGCGCCTGACGATGTTCCAGCCAACCCGTTCGCAAATCACTTTGATCAGCTCTGGTCAGCGTTCTACAAGCTCGGCAAGGAGTGCGGTGGCCAGCCAGTCTCCGCTCCTGTTCCGCAGTCTCATCACAACTTCACCTGGCCAGTCCTCATCAACCCCCACACACAGTCTCTCGAGCGTCCTAACGGCTCCTTTGACCCTATTTGGTCACGCAAGATGATTCAGATTGCTCTCAACTGCATGGAGGAGCTGATTCGCGTTGCCTGTCGCCGCAACACCGGCTGGGACAAGACGGTTGCCGATATTCCTCTGCCAGCTCAAGAAGCCTTGATGGCCTTTCCTGATCTTGCCGAGCACTACGAGGATCTCAAGCGCGACGCAAAGGAGGCTCTGGCTGGAGGTCGTCCCTACGGCTACTAGGTCGAAGAGTCACTTCTTGGTGCACCTGTGAGTCTTCAATGGTCTGGTCCGTCTCTCATCCAGTATCGAATGCCGCAGTCTGTGCCCTGAGGCTTGTTCTTTGAGGATATTGTATTTGTTGGTGATCATGAGGCGTTTCGGACTGTTTTCATCGGGGTTCAATGTTGTCGGTGGCAAGCGTGGGTGTTCTGGAGCACAAGGCGCCTACAGTGGGCTTGTTGATGGTGGCAATGTGACAATGATGTTTTTCGGTTGTTGTGGAGGAACCAGCTAGTCTAGTGATCACATGTGTCCTTGAAGTTGCCAGAAGAGATACCATACTGTACAACAATAGTTCAAATCCCCATCTGGCATGTCCTACAGTTCTAGTGAAATCAATGTGAGATCCATACGAATGTCAAGTAAGCACACCAGCGATGTCTTCACAGTGAAGGTTCCCGTATATACTCTGTCTCATCGGCCCTGAGCGACAAGCAAGGCATTGAAAAGGTTTTACAACAGTGAAAGAGTGAATAAATCTAGACGGAGTAGATTGAAGCAAGTCGTGAACTGAGCACTAGACACAAGCACGTGCATTCCCCACCAACGACGTGAAAGAGGCGATGTTGAATCGAGTTCCAATAATCCTTTCCAAACCCTCAATTCGGAAGATTCCGTTTCAAATGGCTAAACATAATCATCCCAAGCACGAGAATTTCCTATATTTAGTTGTTGTACAGAACCCCTCATTGGCAGGTAGCACGTAGTGCTGTCACTGATCATGGCCATTACACACACTTTTCAACCTCGACCTAAAAGATTGCATAATAACATCCAGCTGCTCAATCACCCAGTGTTCATGGCAATTATGTTTGAAGATAAAACCTATGGCCATGACGTGACGAATATCCTTTGGTATCTCGAGTCCTTCACTTCGACTTGTGCGCCCCGGGTTACATCATGGATGGTTCACTGCGCGTTTGCCTCGCTTCGACAATCCCGCAGCTTAATGAGAAGAGTGGCTCGTGTGGGATTTTGTACCTGTTTCTACTTTCTCGACCTCGACCGCCTGAGTTACAGTCGATTGATCGATATGAAGACGGAATTGTTGTGGATGGTCCTGGCTGCGGTTCTTACATCAGTCGCAGCGCTCATGAATGGTACAATTCCTTCACCTGGTAATCATGCCACTGGGACTGGGCCGCAGCGATTTGTCAGACGTGCTGGCTACGACATCGACACGTACGAGGACTTTATGGGAATCGAGCCTCTTGACGACGACTCGTGGGAGAAGTTGAAGTGCAAGGGCGAGAATCTCATGAAAGCAATGCAAGTATCTGACGCAGAGGCTGGGAAGTATTGGAACCCACTTCTCCCTTCTGCCGAGAGCCAGTGGACGGATTTCAGTATGTTTCTCCCCCTTCGCCCCACGCCTTGTATACGACTAACGCTCTGTAGGTGATCTTGAAGGTTGGTACTGGCACCAAGTAACATCGTACGAATCAACCATGGTCAATTTCCTCGACGACACACCGGAAGAACCCGGATTTGGCATCGAAAACGCTCTCAACGGCCTCGGTCTACCCAAACAGCCCAGCAACGACCCAAACACCGGAATTCAAATCATCTACATCGCACACGCGGACTACTCACTCGCCAACAAACCAAAAGACGACCCAACGTACAAGGGAATCGACGACCAGACGTATAAAGTTGGCTCGACCACCTACCGCGCTACTGCAGGTTACTACAAGTTCGGCATCAACACGTCCACGGGCGCCATCTTCGCCATCGACCGGCAGGCACCGCAGACTACAGGTATAAAGTACCGCACGCCGCCCATCGCGAGGGAAGGGTTACCGTCTCTACAGCGGTATTCAGATGTAGCGTGGTTGTTCTGGGCGAAGCACGCCGCAAGTACGAAGAAGCTGAAGTACTTCCTCAGTCTCGCCATCTCCAATGAAGAGACGCAGCGCGCGGTGAGGCGGGCTCTGCAGAGTGTCAAAGCGGATTATTGTCCTTGGCCCGGTACTACGTTTAGCGTTGATTCGGAGGCGGGCAGAGCTTTGTTGGGTACGTATTCTCTTGAGTTCGGGGGATGGGAGTTGATGTAGTGATAGGTTCACCGAATGGTCGCGCGCATGGCTATTTCCTTGCTCAACATAAGCCGCAGCTTGGAGGTAATATGTATATCTCCAAGATTCAGGTCTTTCATGGTGATACGGAGCCGCTTGTTCCGAATATGGTATGTTGAACTTTACAGATCTTTTTTTAGGGGTTGACTGATAGTTTCTTAGGTTCTGTATGTTGAGCAGCCAAAGCCGGTGGCTGAGAAGCCACAAGAGCCGCAGAAGCAGCGACGCTCGCAGAGGAAGAATGCAAAGCTTTGAGTTTGTTGTGGACTTCTCTTGTAGTTGTAGTTCAGGAAGGGTGGTCGATGATCTCTGGTCGATAATTGGGCCAATGGTGCGTCAGGAAACAGACATTCATATTGTAGCACACAATGATGCGAAGATTACCAAACTTGATCATCCCTTCCCACTACCAATACGTCAATTTCCTATCCTTCAATCACGATGACCACCACACTCAATCAGATCTTTGACCACCTCAGAAAAACCGCTACAGCAATGACCGGCAACACGCTGACCGACTCTCCCAGACCCGCAAACTCATGTGGAATCCGTACATGTACGAATTCCAAGTAGCACCGCGAATAGATTGTATACGAAACTCCAGCCGAAATTGAACGCTACCCTAGGCATTGCTTTCCACTGATAGCGAGGATAGTCAGGATTCCTGACATGCCTGAACGCATAAGAACGACATCTGCAGCCGAGTGAGCAATGTCAGTGCCGCTTGACATGTGGATCCCAATCGTGGCCTACGCAAGGGCTACTACATCATTGATACCGTGGCCAATGAACATGATGACCGGTTTATGCTGTCTCGATGATGAACTTGAGATGCGGCCAGATTCGATGTATGATTATTTATCTGATGGTGAGCACTGAGAACGCGTGTTTATGGACGTCACTCCGAGTTGACTCGCTACAACCTGCACTGTCCCCTCATTGTCGCCTGACAAGATGTGTACAGTGATACCGCGCTGCATCAGTTTCGATATCGTGGGCGGTGATTCTGGTCGAAGATCAACTTGCAATCCAGATATCGCAACGATGATAAATCTTGTCCGAGGGTCTTTGTTGGGACGATCTCGGAGCTTGAACCTGACTTTTCTGGGACAGCAAGACTTTGACAGAGTCTTCTTTTGGAGTGATCTGCGAGAGGAGCGACCGTCCTGATACGTCGATATGCTTGACAGCGATTCGCAAGATGGAGGTGATGAACGGACTGTAGCTCCACCAGGGACGTCCGTCGCATAACGTGTGGGCATCTCTTCCTCGAACCTGTCTTGAGCAGCATTTGCCTGGACTGACGCGCAACAATTTCCTCCGCAAGCCATGACATCAGCCACACTGGCAAGTACAGAATTAGGAAAGGAATTATAGTAAGACTGAAACGAGGCTCTCAGATGCAGGTATCATGGCCCAGATTACTCCAGACCTCAGTCTTTAAATTCGCATCTGTGACTCGATAACATGTCCATGTGTCATCGCTTTTGTGCTCGGTGAAGCTTTTGTTAAAGATACAGCATTCTGATTGTTACACGCATACCTTGGTACAGCGAGTCTGGAAAAGCCCACATCCAATCACGTATCAAGTTTTGATAGCCTGCGTAGGATGGTTGGGCAGAATGTGGGGGAAATGCTGGTCTGTTGCGGTGATCGTACTTGCCTGATGCGGAAGGCTGTGTTCAACTGTGGATTGCGGGGGTCAACCTCGACGCCAGCGGAGTTCGCGACCGGCGCAGAACCCGTCACCAGCTGGTCTTCGGATTGGAACCACATCGATTCGGCGAACGAATTTATTAAAGGTCTTCGTCAGAAGTCTAATACGTAGTAGTAGTCCTTGATCGCACTCTTCATCTTACCATGCCTGCCGATTGTTGGAGCTGATGTGTTGCTAGGATGCGTCGCGGTTATCGATGCGCGAAATGCGACAAAGCCAGCAGCTGCTCAAGTCAGTGCCACACACGATTACTCACACTAATATATTGCGACACCTAGTTTTGCCTTTTGTGTCCTGTTCAAAAGCTTGTGTGCCGAAGTCCCAGTAAGAAGACACCTACACGCGGATGTTGCGTTGAATAGGGTCGTGATGGCCGTTATGGAGGGCGTCATCGATGTCATTAAAGCGTCATTGCTTCGATCGCTCCACAGCCTTACAACGGCTTTGCATATCAATACCGTTCGTAGTGACGACAACAGGCCATTCTTCCAAAAGGAGAATAAACGATGCGTCGTCCATATGAGTATGGCCTGTTCATAAGCTAGGCATACCTCACATAATTATCACGTCTACCCCAAAGCGCTCCTTCATAGATTCGAAAACACAAACCTCCCGCTTACACAATTCACTATGTCGACCGTTCAAAACAAAGCGCTTTTTTCGGAACACAAAGTCACTCCAGATGTGCTCTCCAGCGATGCTGACATTTCCTACGACCTGACTGTCTCATGGCCAGAGACACAGTTGGACCGACCTGCTCAGGAGCTAGACCGCGATCAGACTCAACCACAGCCAAAATTGAAGCTGAGTCCTGCGGTAGGACAGCAAACCTTTTCAGGGGTATCGATTGCTAACCCGATAATGTAGCCTTCTGAGCCATTGAACAATCTTGTGCTGATCATGACCGACCCCGTACGTTGGAGTGTACCCCGTCAGGAGCTATAGGCTTACGTGGATCGCAGGACCTCATGATGAATGACGACACATATTTTGGACAAGTTCGACACTGGCTCGTCAGCGACGTTTCCACAGGCGCGGATGGTTCCCTCAACATATCTCAAGGAACCGAGATCTCGCCATACCTGGGCCCAGCGCCGTTGCCAAACTACCTGTATTCTCGCCCGCATCGCTATGTTTTCATTGTAGCCAGCTCGTCTAGTAAGGTTGAAGTCACACCAGAGGACTTGCAGAGGCTGCAGAAGCAGTATGCGGCCGCAGTGGCCGGAAAGCAGGGTGAAGTCCAGGATCTGAAAGATCGATGGGGTTTTAACGCGCAGCAGCTGATTGAGAAGAAGGGACTCAAGGTTGAGGCAGTGAACTTTATGCGTGTGCATGGTACCTTGGGCAGTGCGGCTACGAACTCGATGTTGATGGGCCAGGCCGCGATCAATAAGGTAAGTGTCGAAGTTCGATCTGTTCTCACATACAGGCACTTGCTAATTCTAGTGCCTAGGTACTTGGAAAATAGGCTGTTCTCTCTCTAGATGCACCTTGATCATCACAGATGAAGCCAGTCCATAGCTCTCAGAGACAAGCTTGGTCAAGTACGAGTGGTGTCAGCCTTGTTAAGGGAAAGCTAGCATTTAACTACATTCAACCTCAATAAACTTACCTAATTGATAGAAACACATTTCACCCACCCCTACGAGTACTGTTACGTGAGCCATGGAAGAGAATGAGTCCGAAATAGCTTGGTTTCGGCACACAAGCAATAAGAGGACCTGGCTTGTCAGATACAACTGGTGCAGAGCACATATGGGATCTGCAGGTTCATGGTGACTTTTTACATCAACAGACGACGTATCTCAAGTTGGCGCAAGAGCACCTCGAGTCGGAAATCTTTGGACACATGATGCACTACACAGCATTTGTTTCGCTTGTTTCTAGACCTTGCAGGAGCTCTTACTTGTCCCCAACCCCGACATCATTTGTGATCGCATTTGGTTGATAATGTTATCATGGAGTCTCTTGTGTAGCCATGCATTTGAAGTCAGATATCGAGTGTTTCTCGTACTGTTCTGCCAAAGCGATGAAGACCTAAAGTTTTCAATCGCTGGTCTCAGTGCGGGATTTAAGTACTTCAAATAGAAGAGGCGGGTATTAGACAAATGTCCCTGACCTGAAAACCACCCTGACATGCTCCAAGGGACAGTCGCGCAGATAAGAGAATCGAACGCAGCTAGTCCATGGATGACGATTAGCGTACTTTTACAACATCGTGAACAGAGAACTATCGCCTTGTTTTCAACTCCACATCTTAGTGGATAAGGTACAAAGAACTTCACGTCGGTGGATCTTATCTCAATCCGGATACGGGTCAGGCTCCAGCGAAAAGCAGAAGGTGGCTATCAAGCAGTGACAAGCTCCACCAAGCTCATCCAAGCTCACCCAAGCCTTCAAATACACCTGCCTATTTTGGTATCGCTCACTGCACGTTGCCCCACATCCGAAGCCAGGACGAACATGACGTGAGCGAGTGCTGCGATTGCAACCTCTCGGAACACCGGTTCAGCTACAACTTTAAAAGCTGCATGTTGGCCTTCGTTCTTGCCATGTTCAAGACCACTTTCACCATGAGAGTCTTGTCGTTGCTTTCAACCTTGGTTGCGTTTGCGTCAGCTACGCCAGCCCCTGCTCAATGGCAAGCAAAGCGAGATGCTACGCCGGCTTATGCAGCCCATACCATTGACCAACCGGCACGCACTGTCACCTTCAGCATTTGTTGCAACCTTTCTAACCAATTTATAGATTGATCACTTTCAGAACTCCAGCCGCTATGAACCGCACACAAAAGATACGTTCAAGCAGCGGTACTTCTTCGACTCCTCGTACTACAAGCCTGGAGGACCGGTGTTTCTGTACATTGGTGGAGAGACGAGCGGCGAAAGTCGATTTTCGAACCTCCAGACTGGAAGTGAATGCACATTGTTCTTAAAAGGTTTCTGCACAAGACTAACTCATGTAGTTATCCAAATCCTAATGGAGAAGTTCAATGGCCTGGGAGTTATTCTTGAGAATCGATACTATGGAGAGAGCTATCCCTACAACACTAGTACCACGGACGAACTGAGGTTTCTCACTACCGAGCAAAGTAAGAGATGGCTCAGAATCATGTATGAGCTGTTCTAATGTGAGATAGCTATTGCCGACAATGCGTACTTCAGGGAACATGCTACTTTTCCTGGAGTCAACAGCAGCTTGAGTGGACCTGATGTCCCATGGATCATGTACGGCGGTTCTCTTGCTGGCGCGCACACTGCTTTTACAATGAAGACCTACAACTCGATCTTCGCAGGAGGCATTGGTAGCAGCGCCACCACGCAAGCCTTGCTTGAATACCCCCAATGGTATATCCCAATCATGAAGTATGGGCCTGCAGACTGTGTTTCCAGGATTGTCGATATTGTTGACAAGATCGACGCTCTCATCGAGTCTGGCAACAAGCAAGCGATCCAACAACTGAAGGACGTATTTGGACTTGGTTCGTTGCAGAGCTTGGGAGACTTCGCTATGACAATTGCTTTCCCCATCGGTGGCCCTATGAACTACCCGACGAACACCTGGCAGGAACTTAACTGGAACGAGACATATGGTTCTGATGACTTCTGGAACTTTTGCTCCAATGTCACAAACGTCGACCCTCCAAAGAACATCAGCAGCGTCGACACCGTGCTCTCCAACTACTCAAATGGGGAACCCTGGACCGGCCTAGGTGGCTACGCCGATTACGTGAAGAAAATTCTTCTTCCAACCTGCGAGAGCGGCCGAATCAATAGTACAGACAGTGGCTGCTTCGGCACACAGAACCAGACTTTCTATGCCGATCCCACAAACAGCGCTTCGCGGTCCTATCTCTACTCGACCTGTTCTGAATCAGGCGCATACCAAGTCGCCCCGAAGAACGGCCCTTCTCTTATCTCTCGTGCACTGCAGATCCCTTATACACAGCAGTGGTGCACCTGGGCGTTCCCAGCTGGTCAGCACAACAGCATCCCTAAGTCCCCTGAGCTGCACTACTACAACAAGTACGGCGGCTGGAACATCAAAGCGGAAAACCTCGCGCTCATCGATGGAAACACAGACGTCTGGCTGGACCTTTGCTACCACTCCGACCTTGCGCCGAAGCCGAGGATCAGCAGCGACAAGTACCCAAGCTACCTAATTGCCGGCGCCGGACACCATTGGGACAGTTACGGTATTAAAGACGTAAGCGCTGAGCCGGCCTACATTCGTGAGGCCCATTACTGGGAGATGAGGACTGTGAGCAGGTTCTTGGAGTTTTGGGCACAGAAGAAGCACTAAGATGTAACGAGCTTGTTGAGCTGAGATCGTGGTAGCAAGGGGTAATCTTGTAGGCTGTCCGTACAATTCCGAGTCTCTATCATGAACGATCATTATTGGGACATTTTTCAATTTGCTACATACTCCAAATATCTCTCATCACTCTCATAATAACCCAATCCGATATGGTCTAGGTAAGCTCAACCATCATCTCCAACACCACCACATTCACTAACATTCCCAGTGGCTAGGATTTGTCGCTCTCATCTGTTCACAGTAGTGCCGACAAGGCCCGGGTTCAATTCCCGGTGTCGGAAAGTCGTTTTTTTGTTGCTGATGATGTATCTGTCCAGCCCAAGAGAGGTTGGTTGCGGTGTGGGACTGGCGTACAATTTTAATTTTTTCGCGATGGGAACGGAAGCCCCACTTAAACAACACCCAAAATTGCTGCACCACAACGGTCATCCTGCACAGCCTGTAGAACACAAGCCTTGTGTTGCGGTTTTATAATGCTTAATGTGATATTGAATGTAATACAATTAGCTGTGGAACGAGTTCCCTTATGTACGATAGAGGTATATACTGAGAAAAGTAACAGTCCAAGCTATGAAAGCTCCCCACAATTCGACCGTCAGTCAAACAATCAGAAGCGCGCTTCTTCCTGTCTGTTCTTACCTTTCCAACCTTCGTTATCCTGCGTTGGGCTGACCTCATATACCTCTTCTTTCTCATCGCCCTTTCCGGTGAAGATGGAGGTGCTATTTCGCACGATACCCGAACTGCGACTGCTTGGATTCGCTTCGATATCGTCTTTTGCATCTGCATTGGCCTCTCGCCCTTGGAATAGGTCATCTGGGAATGGGAACAGGGTCCTGCGACGCGGTGGACTCTTCTCTTGAGCGGTCATCCATACCAGAGCAGTAATGTCCTTGCCCAGTGCTTCAATCACAGGGGTCACTATTGGTAGAGATAGGAAGAGCACAGCGTAGGATGTGACGCCGACGATCGCAACGTTTATGCCATACGTGAAGCCACGCTCCGCAAGGAAGACCATAAGCCAGCTGCCCCAGCTCCAAAACACCAGTCCGTGGAGGAGGTAGATGGTGAAGATGTGTGGGAAGAGAACGAGCAGAGGCGGTGTCGACAGAAGCCATTGAATGCATGTTGAGAGCTCAACGATGGCCTGCATACCACCTGCGAACAAAAGACCGTTCAGACGAGCTGAGTAGTAAGGAGGATACCCGGCATTGTCTGTATTACCAAGCGTCTCGCCAGTCGCTTCGTCAGGATGGATGTCATGCTCTGCAGTGGCAAAGTTGAGGTCGATCCAGTTTGGCAGCAGGTTGACCGCGAAACCTGCTGCGACGCATAACCAAGCCAAGGTAAGGAGCGGATAGTAATATCCTGGGCGGGCATATAGCCAAGGCTTATATTCGTAGGTGATATCGAGATCAGCAAGAAGCAGCCCAAGCCATAGGTACGTGCCCCACGATCGCGCGTACCAGTGGTTGAGCATGCAAAAGATGTAAAATGCCATGCGTTTCCGGGCATCTTTCATCTCTCGAACAACAATCACGCCGAGCAGGACAAGCCAAGAGCCTTGCAATTGAACTGCAATCGTCCACAGCACACCAGTGCAATAGTTGAAGGTAATCTGAGGTACGGCATTGGGAATCAAGAAGATCAGCTCTAGAATTTCCGAGATGTATTCGCCAAAGTTCTCGTAGCGAGTGACGTATGGCCAAGTTGACCATGTCAAGGACGGAATGTAACGGAGAAATTTGGTTGCGCCAACATCGATGAGAAAGTATTCCAAAAGAGCTATGGTGGCAACCGGAATCATGAGACGCGGTGTTCGACGCACAGCAGCTTTTGCGACGTCTTCGAGCTTTCCTTTCTTTAGATAGGGGGCGGTCAAGAACCGGACAGAGGTCGTGAAGAACACACCAAGCCACATTTGATTTAAGATGAAAGGAGCAACAATCTTTTGTGCCCAGTATTCAGACTTTGCGTGCTGAGGAGCACCTGGGATAACAATGGCTGGAACAAAGGTCAGACCGAAGTGCATGACAGTGACAACGATTGCACACAACGCTACGAGACCAGCAAGGTAGTCGATACGCTGTCGCGGCGGTGGGGGCTGTGCTCTCATACGAGGAGCTGGTAATGCTGATTCCGTGACTGTCTCCATTTGAATCTTATCGCTTGTCTGTTGTGAGCTATGAGGCATAGCGATTGTCAACTCAGAGCCAGTGTAATTCAGGTAGCCATGGTTTGTGGTTGGTGAAAACCTATCCCTAGAAGCGGAGGATAGGTTGCTCTGACTTAAAGGAGTCAGGCCATCTTTTGCAAGGTCGAATGAGCTGTTAAATGGGGACACTATCTGTGGCGTAGGAGCACCACTGTCAAAGCGAACGGAGTTTGCTCGCGACGGTCCGTAAGGTGTTCCCGCTCCAACCGTCGAGGTACCGGTGCTGGGTCCGATCGGTTCAATCGTAAGGTCATCCGACTCGCATTTGGAAGACGCTGGCCGGCTCGACACCTGCGACTTTCCGGTTGAGTGATCGCTGTAACTTGATTGGAAACCTGAAATCTGAGGAGATCCAGTCCCTGTATCCTGATCTGCCGCTGGTGGTTGCGCGATAGCTGGGACACTCCCGTGGCCTGACGTTTTGGGTTGCGTCAAGCGACGGACAAAAGTATGGATAAGGAGAATCGTAGAGAGTGCAAGACAACCGATAGAAACCCATAGTGCTGGCATGCGCTGGATGCTCTTATGTGGATTCTGTCGCCATTTTTCGATCGCCTCTTCGACAAAAGCTGTCGAACCACGGAGCGTGGTGTCGTCCATCAGACATGCGTCACTAATCGCACATCTGGCGGCAAAATCCTCGCGAGCCACTTCGTTTGTCAAGGATGAGTTGAAGAACATACGAGTCCACCCCACTTCAGCGACTGATGTTCGACCTGGCGGCCCTTTCATCGAATAACGGTTGCCAGTCGACCAGTGCTTAAGGTAGATAGGTGCGGGTACTGATGGAATAGCCTTGTTCTCCTTGTGTAGAATCTGTCTTGTGAGATTACCTCCAACGTAGAAGTTGATGTAGTCTTCAGTCCAATCAATGCGATACTCCGTGAAATCCCATGGATCGACACTGCCGTTACTGAGCCGACCTGATAGCGTCGTATAGTTTCGATCCGCCGCCGGTTGTTCTAGAAGTTGTGTATAGTTCACGCCAAGGTCGTAGGTTGTAAACTCGCCGGAGATAAAGGTGCCGATCCAAGCTTCGGAGGCCTTGTTCGTATTCATGACGCTGAGCTCTGCAACCTCGGTCTCGTTATATTGCCACATCATCGACATTGCAGAACCGGAAGATGTTCGTCGTGGTGACTTGATGAGAGTGCGGAAAGAACCATGTTGGATATCGCGCCTTGCGGTTCGAAGGCCGGCTCCTAGAACGATGTGGTCATCAGTTGGCGGCTGTACAAGAAACTTGAGAGATTCGTTTCCGAGTTGTAGATTCCCTGGATCTGCGCCTTGACGATAAATGGCGTTCCAGTCCTTCTCGTATTTGTTGTTGTACTGCTCGGCCACAAACTCAGAAGGTAGACTATCGGTCTCGTTGAAGTACACGATAATAGAGTCTGTAAAAAGCCCTCCAGTATTGCTGTCATAGAAGCCGCAAGTGCAGTTTCCCTTCTCATCCGAAAATTGACTTGATGCGGGCAGCGCGTACAAAAGGAACAGAGCAAGAGGAGCCAGGGTAAACATGGTGTTAAACGAATGTAGAAACGCAGAAAGCGTACAGGAGGGGGAACAGTTGAGCTCAGCAATGGTTCAGAGTGCCATGTACAGAGCCGATATGAGGGAAAAGGTAGGCAAAGGGACAACGGCAGTGGGAGTGGGTCAGCGACTCAGCGCAATGACGAAAGACTCGGTGTAGAAACAGCTTCACGGACTCAAGAGGAGCCGTGATCTTGGTATTGATTCTCGACGATCAACAATCTACCGCCAAACGAGGGTACTCCTATCGAAACAAGACACGGCCCCTGCAACGAGGTCAGAACCAGGGGTTAGAAGCACATACTGCAGGCTTCTTTCATCTTTCACTCGCCGAGGCGGTCGCTTAGACACTTTCTCGGTGGGTTCCACTCATTGTTCCACCGAGTAACGTAGTATCATCGCAAGTGGTAACTTACGTGGCCGGCAGGACTAGAAGCCAGCAAGGCAGGAAGTGGGATGGTGATTGTTGGGGCAGTGGGGCGAGACGACATTAGCGCCAGGTACTAGTGGAGGTTTCTTCCGAACAACACCCGCACAGACTTCTTTCCTACTGCATCATCGACCAATCTGTTGAGCCAGCCTTCTTGACCCTGCACCCTTCACATCTAGGTAGATTGATCAGTGATAACCAATGCCGCTAGGGTACTATATGCCTACCACCCGAGCGGTGTCCTTTCACACCACGCATCACGTCGCACCACAGCAGGGGTATGCGAACGCGGTACAACCTGCAGGTTTCTCGGGATGGTCTTGTCGTAAGATCTAGGGACACGGAACTCAGCTGTCTGTAGAGACGTAGATTTCAGGAACAACACACTGCAGCTGGTGAATCGGGACTACATCCGGTATCCCCCCACTGATACACCTCATCGACGACAAGGCCTTATATTGCCAAGCTCCACCAGCAGTGACGATCAGAATTGTGCTGAAGAAAATCTTGCATTCTCGCATCTGCAAGGTAGACAGGGATCTGTACTCCCATGTGCAAGAAGAGACCCACTTGCAATTCTACCTAGGTAGGTCTGCGGGAAATGCAATGTCAGTTGTAAAGGTGTTCGGCAACTCCACTTGGTTGCTACCTGCCAAAAGTATCTAGTCTTTCGCGCTTGATCATCCAAGTCTTCTTCTGTTAACGACAATCGTCATCACATTCGTTTCTCTCGATTGCCAGGCACATATTGTTCTGCACCAGCATCTGTATCCGTAGACGTGGCCGTCCTACTCTCACGACAGGTAACGATACAGCACAATACTCGCCACTCCTTTCAAATCCGCTCTTTATTCTCTTCAAAGGCTACACCCTCACATTTCGCTCAGAACCCGCCAAGAAACACAATGTCAGAGTCCAAGGATTTTGCCATTGAAATTGGTGAGCTCACGCCTGTCACCCCTACGGCGCAGCAAGTCCCGGAGAAGAAACGAACTTTGGGCGATGTTGTTGAGATGGTATCTTCATTCATATCAGAATGGACACCTTTCGGTCTCGTTGCATCCTATTTCGTGTTCTCGACTTGCATGTACATGTATTGCAGCGAGGGCTTGATCGCTGTGTTCTGGTTCATCTACATGTGCACCAACTTCTACATCGCCGGAGCAACTGTTATCGAGGCTTTCATGAGTATCACGCCGTGCCGTGAGGCCAGGAAAGTTGTCACTCAAGCAGAAGAAAAGGGTTGGCTCTTCCCCACCTCGAACAGCAAGTTACCTATCCTGGATTTAATCATCGTGGCGTATCTACCAAACGAGAAGGACATCATCATGGATCGCGCTATCTATGCTTTGGAGCAGCTGGACTACCCTCATGACAGAATTCGAATCAACATCCTTTACAACACACCCACTTCAATCGAGCCGCTGGAGACCGACCTTCATGAACTGCCTCTGCGATATCCACACTCGAGGATCATCAAAGTTCCCAACTCAACCTCAAAAGCAGACAATCTCAACTATTTCCTTACTTTGAGCACCGGATCTGATGTTATTGCAATCTACGACTGCGACCATTACCCGCATCCAAACGGCCCACGTTGGGCGGCCGAACGCTTTATGGCTGATACCGAAGTCGACATTGTGCAAGGCCGATGTATTGTGTTCAACTCGAACGATACCTTTCTCACTAGCATGATCGCTGTCGAGTTCGACAAAATCTACGCTGTGTCTCATCCAGGGCGTTCCACCATGTGGGGTTTTGGTCTTTTCTGTGGTTCCAACGGCTATTGGCGCACATCCCTTCTCCGTGAAATGAAAATGGATGGATCCATGTTGACTGAAGACATCGACTCCGCGCTGCGAGCTTTCTCCCGTGGCTGCAAGACTGTCCATGACTTGAACGTCACGTCGTACGAGCTTGCACCTACAACCTTCAGCGCGTTCTGGAAGCAGCGTCTCCGTTGGGCACAAGGTTGGGCTCAGGCTTCGATGCGTCATGCTAAGATGATTTACAACGGCGTCCAAGATCCGCTTCACGAAGGTACCAAGCGAGATTTCACAGCTAGATTTGGCGTGTTGTCGCTCTTGCTCATTCGCGAGGCTTCGTACTATCTGGTCACACAATACACGTGCTTGGTACTGTCATTCGTGATCGTCAAGTTTCCTTCTTCCGGCGAGGAGCTATGGAAACTTGTCTATTTCCAGTACCCAGTGTCACAATGGCTCTTTATCATCAGGTAAGCACACTCTCGGAATCAATATCACAAGCCACGCTAATGCAATTTCCGACAGCCTCGTATGCCTAGTAGCCACGCTTTGGATCACCAATCAGGTCAAATCCGAATTCGTATCAAGACGGATGATCATCTTGTTTTCTGCGACATATCCGTTCTACCTGGTATTATCTGCGACCATTGGACTCTACGGACATGCCCGACAGATTGTCAAGTATAGTTCCTGGAACCCGACAGCCAGGAAGTAATGTATGTTGTTACACATACATTAATGACACTTTCACTTCATGTAGCATACTTGACGTTCAGTCAGTTTCCGTAAAAACATAGGATCTTTGTATAGTGTTCAGTCCCGTACACCACTTTCGGTGTTGTTGTATGCATTCACAATAATAATTATTCATACCATCAATGCGCTGTTGGGGGCTCGGTCAAATACGGCTCGTCTCCACCCCTTGCAAAGATGTGCAACTATCGTATTGATGCTGCAACCCAGAGCACAGTCCTCATGCAGTGTTCCTTCTTCGCTCTCTTGATTCGATTGAACCGCCGATATCAAGGCAATCACCGCTCCAAACGCTCTTCATGATTCTTAGCATCTGTTGCGTCATCACGGTTCTCGGAACAATTTATTCAAATGTATATTGAATCAGGTAATAATCTATTTCGATCAGCATTACCCGACCATACCAGCGCGTTCAAACGGTTTAGCTTGATTAGCCTTACGGAGCCTCACCGGGCAGACGTTAATTTTGAAACACGTGGGGAGTACAAGACCCACAGCGCTTTGGCAAGCCTTGGTGTTCGTTGGCGGTAGCACCCGGGCATCTTAGCCAATGTTGGTCGTTTTGCTTGTCAGCTAGAAGCAAACGTTTTCAGTGGCGCATGCACCCCTGATTAGTGAGGAGATCTGCGTCGGGAAATTGGCAATCCACTGCAAGCCACGCGTTGTGGTACAGTTTCTTAGTAGCCACAGACACGCACCAATCAGCATGTGAGAAGTCACAAAGTAACTTGTAACTTTTTCCAACCTCTCCACTTTGTCTTCCTCTCATCGCGTGTTCTACAAGGAAGATTCTGAGTTCCAGTAAGGCTGACGCAACACAGAAAACACCCTTGTATACACAACAATAACATGTTTTTATCACGGCAACTTCCAAGATATCGATCTTCCTGTTTAAAAGATAACGCAGAATTGCAATAGCTCGAACTGGGAAGGTCCTCCGACATAGTCACTTCCTAGCGTACATTAGCAACACCGAGCCTCCATATCCTAAGCTCAAGCAAGACAACGCGTCCTGTAACGTATCCAAGGCACCTGTTTCGCCTTGGCGCATATCCGACTTGTAATCGATTCTCGGGTTGTAGCTGAAATTGCTGGCCGCATTGGGACGGCTGTGCTTGTGACATGTTGTGCAATGGTGACATTATCCATGCAAAGGCCCGTCAAGCTTCCGACCATCAAGACGTTGATCTCGGGTCTCCCCACGGAAAAATGGGGGCGTATAGTGCGACAAGCAACACGTGTTGCTAGTAGCTTCTAGACTTGCTGGACGTAGCACGCCGATCTTCCAGTGCTGTAGTGTTCAAGAAAGTCGTTGATCTGGTCAGACTTTGAATTGGTTGTCGTTCAAGCATCAATTGCTCAACATGAAGTCGCAACTTCTATCCCCTCCTTTGGCCTCTGTCTTTACTTCCTCGGCTTGTTTGTCTGACACTCGACTTGCGTCGCAGGACTATCTCATTGGTCTACGTGGCATCCTCGTTCTACAATCGTTCTTGTTTGTCTTCTTCCAAGTCTTCCTTCCCGCCGCAGTCCCGGACTTGCAGAATGAAGATGGACCCCTTTACCAGACCGTGCTCCGTAAATCGTTCTCGGTCATTTTTTGCAACGAATCTTTGATCTATTCGTGGATCATCTTCCTCTCGGCGCGCACCATTGCCCTGCCATACCTCAGCAACACCACTCGCGAAATCTGCGCGTCCAGCGTTTTCCGACGCAGCGTCAGACTATGGCTTCCAACCTTCATCGCGTTCTCCATTGCAGTTGCGGCATTCACAGCCGCCGACACTGCATACATCAGCGACTTCTTCACACGCACTGGCAATGTTTCGACGGAAACGCCATTGCGCATGCGTAACTTCCTGGTGTACTTCAACTCGCTTTTTGACATTTTCTGGGTCAACAAGCAGTTCAGCTACCAAGCGGCGAACAGAGCATTCCCATCTGGCACTCTGTGGATTGTATCAGTGCTCTTCCAGCAGAGTTACACAGTGTATATGACGATGATAATCGTGCCCTATACCCGGACATCCTGGCGTGTGAAAGCGTTGCTGGTTTTCATCTTGGCGGCTTTTTGGGTCCAGAGCTGGGCATGGTACAGCGTTACTGGACTTCTCATCACCGACGCCTTGCTGAACATGGACTTGCAGGTCAAGTCAAGGACCGGGTTCAAGATCAGAAACTTACACATTCCAATGTGGCCATTGTACACAGCCTTTGTCCTTACAGGTATCATATTGCAGTTCCTTTTCATTTCATGGAAGCCGAGCATGCGCAATAATGAGCACCATGGGCACACTGGCTTGTACACCGATGGAATGCTCAACGAAGGGCAAGATCTCGATCAACCTTTGGCTAGAGTGGATAACTTCTTCTTCATGCTGGGAGTCATGTTGTTGATTGAGACCTACGATGCACCACAGAGACTACTGCGTTGCAAGCCATTTGTTGCGTTAGGTCGAAGGAGCTTCAGTAAGTCATTAAGACAGTGCTGTATGACTTGTGCTAATGTTCGTGCAGGCGTTTTTCTCGTCCAGTCTATCATCATCTACACTGTTGGTATCAAGCTATGGATGTTCATGAAGGACTCTGGGGTGAACAATGAGGTGTGCACCTTGGCGAGCTTCGTTGTTTGTGCATCTTCAGTCGCAGTTGGATCCGAGATATTCTACCGTCTTGTGGACCTTCCGAGCATTGCCGCAGCAAAGGCGTTCTGGACGTGGATGATTAAATGATTGCTGTTAGATCGTCGTAATTTTCAAAGGTCTGTTTCTTGTAGAACAGTTGATATTGCTTCTACTACAGATCGTATCCTCTAAGAATCGCGCCAATAGTACTAGTAATTAGTAACCAAAGCATCAGAGAATACCGAGAAGTAATCATCAATTCCCGACGAGATCTCATCTGAATTTGACCTTGTCATACCACGAGCTGCGCTTGAACTCCTCCTTCTTCTTCACCATCCTCTGACCTAAGGGACCACCACCGACCAGCCACCCCAAGAACATGACGAACGCTGTGAAAGGTATCGCGGCGAGAAAGAACCAGCCGTAGGTATGTCGCAACGCGGTGACGTCTTCATTCATACTGAAGAAGGCCGATACGAAGCTGAGTGGAATGAACGTGGTTGCCAACCAAGTCAGACGTGCTAAATTGTGGTTTTCCTCCAGTCCAAGCTTAGAGTCTTCTATAGAGATCTCTGACACAACAATTTCAGTCAGTCGATCGACTCTGGCTTGCAATTCTTCTAGAGCTTTGAGAACGCGTTCAAAATCTGGCTTGATGTCTGGAAATGCCTCTGTCGTATCTTTGTCTGTCTTGGGGTTTGTAGTGAGTTTCAAGGCAGTTGGCAAAGCTTGCTCTATTGCTTCAGTAATCATGTCTCGAAAAACAGGAATATGGCGTCTCCATGTGTGAAGTCGTTTCAGCGACGAATCGATGGCGTCGCCTTTAGAACGGAAGACTGCTGGCATCTCAATCTCCCATTCAATTTGACTGAGGCGTGTCTTGAGGTAATCACAAACCACGAGCCACTCGGCACAGATTGTGTAAATGGTCGGGTATGCAAGGACTTTCGAATCAATCTTGTGGCCAGAGGCAGCTTCAAACCAGGGATATGCGGCCGTCATCTGCACAATATCCTCGTACCAAGACTTTGATAGCTCTACCAATGGAGGTGAATCATCTTCTCTGGCTTGGCGAGCTGCCATCTCTTCCATGCTTGTTGTCGGAAGCCAATTCGTGCGATCGTGCCAGAGTGGCGTCCCTTCTTTCATGGTAGGATCTATGAGTACGATCGCCACAGTGCCATTTCCACATTTCTTGTCCTTCCCTATCCAGATGGTTGTCCGAGTACGTATGATTGAGACTGCTGATCTCTGAATCTTCTTCCCTGTTGTATTTTTCTCTTCGCTATCAGTCTCAACACCCTTGTTTGTAGCGGCCTTCTCCTCGCCGTCATATTCATCTCTATAATGCCAATGGTTGTTGTCGTTGTCGGGGCGTCGAAGAACATTCCACATGCTAGCTTGCTCTCTAGCAACTTCGAGAGATTCCTCTGACCTGTGATATCGAAGTCTCACGTTGCGCAGTTGAAACCACGAGCGCTGTTTCTTACTAGCTACCAAACTTGCTGGCATCGCCCATGGATCACGTGTGTTATTCCATACATAATCCTGAATCTGCTCGCGAAAGAACAATGGATCTACGTCGAACCTAGAGCCAAGCAATTCGATGACTCGTCTGGAAAGGTCTTCGACGAGAAATAACCGAAGTGGTGGTGCCGATGTGTCGTTTGACAGTGTGTCCAGTGTCTCCGCCAGAGCTATGTCAGAAGTAATGGGCGTTACTTGCGGTTTTGTCTCGGGTCTATATTCGATAAATGTGAGGTTTGTTCTAGCACAACGTTTTTCTTGCTCGTCGCCCTGGAAAAGTGGTAGCTGTAATGGCGTGGTACCCACTTCCATAAAGTCGGACAATTGGACCAAGGACCTCCAGGATGTTGACAACTTTTTGACGTAAGAAAGATATGGCATCTTATCTCTAACACGGCGTTAATCATTAGATACTCACGACAAAATACGAAAAGCTTACAAGTCTGACTGTGATAACCTCCATTTCTCCGCAGCATCTCCTCGATCGAAGCAAGTCCCAATCCAATAGGCGCCATATTTCTTCTCGTACTCAGGTGTATGCGGAAGAAGTCTGCGACGAACAGGCCGCGGACCCATCTCGACGTCGCGCGTCATGCTCTGCCGCGTGGACTCAGTCGCAGTCAACAATGATCCAGGTACGGCAATGCTTTTGTTCATGGTAAAAGTGAGGGAGCAGGGAAATACAAAGTACGATGCGCCACGGGATTGTCCGTCATATAATTAGCCTCGCGACGTCTTTAGGCGCCTATGGGGCCAAAACCGGGGAAGGCTGAGCGGCTGAGGCGTCCCCGGTCGCGTGTGTTGTACCAAACTTCAATCAACCTCAGAAGACATGGCTGGTATCTTTACGCAGCTCTCACAGTACAGATCTTCATTCGCCTCTCGTTCTTATCATCTGAGCCACGCTGGTCTTCGCGTGGTGGCAATAACTCGTGCAGGCACTGTAAGAGGTAAGAATTAGTGAAACAGAACGCCCCGCAGCCGCGTCCCGTCAGCGCTAACAGGGTCGCTAACCGCCCGTCTCGGCCTCCCCATCTGCATGTCAAGACAAAGACGCACACTTCCGATCCTCCTTTAACCAAGTCTGGCAAATATTAGGCAGTCGCACTCATCTGATCTGATTTTACTGCACCCGTGGCCACCACGCTCACGAATTATAAGCGAACAGGAACAGAGCGCCAGACGACAAGTCATGCAAAGGATGAGAAAACAGTCGCAAAAAAACCACAATGTTATTTGGGAAAAGCATTTCAAGGGAACAAAAAATCTCGAAGCAAGCCTCACTTGCTCTCTCCACCAGCTCCTAAGCTTGCGCTCCTAATGTACGGCTCAAGTGGGAACACCTGTCGCTCAGTCTCGACGCCATCATACACCTTCGCCCATCTCTCCTTGAGCACTTCCGGTGTCTCCCATGCGTTCTCTGGATCCCTCAACCATAGTCGTACCAGATGTCTCTGTTTCTCCTCTGTATTGACGAACCCATCCCGTGCATGAAAGATGCTCAGGTTGTTGGCGAATTGCACATCGCCTTTCTTGAAATTGAGTGATACGGCATACTTCTCAGCTAGGAAGTGAAGGGCGTCGAGGGCCTCAGCTTGTGCTTCGGTTATAGGTGGAATTGAAGATGAGCGTGGAAGACCTTGGAATCCGGTGAAAGTACGGCGCGCATATTGAATGATCAGACGCTCGGGGGAGGTGGAGGTCGCGGGTTGGTGATGCAAGAGCGGACGTAGGACGTAGGGCTTGGTCTTGTTGCCAAAGCTGTAGTTGTGTCAATGTCTGCAGACAGAACGAGCTTCCAGGAGCTTGAGATACGTACTTCTCCGCAGGCCATGGCTCTGCCAACGTCCTGATGAGATCAGGTCGAGTGCGTGCCAGCTCATTGTACACACGCCAGCTGCTACTCAGTTTGCTTTCTCCACCTTCAGCCGCTTCCTCCAAGGACAACAACGCAATCACATCACCGGAATCGGTGTGAAACACCTGCTTGTCTGTCGTATACGCGGGAGCACCTATCTTGGTTGCATCGTATGTTTTGCTCAGGTCTTTGATATGGTTTAGCACAACATCTGCCGGCTTGCCGTCATATAGATTATCCTGACGGCCACGAACGGGTGCGATGTGAGATGCAATTCCGGCATAGATGATGATGATCTCCTCTCTCGTGTGGGTTGACACAGGAAGTCCGCGGACTACCTTGAAGCCGAAGGCGTTGTGAATCTCGTCTGAAATCTCTCGCAGCTTACTGTGCAGGTGTGGTAGCGGAAATGTTTCTTGGGTGACGAAACCCAACGGCTTTTCCAAGCTCTTGAAGTGATTCAAAGCCTCTTCAATCTCGTCGAGGTCAGAACTGGTGAGCTGATAGGTCCAGTTGAAGCGGTCAGCTATGTCAGTGTTGTCCCAAACAAGGTCTGACTTCAACTCCGATGGAAACCCAGGTGGCAATGTTTTGTCGAGGGTGCCGCTCTTGATATGCTTCTGCACACGCGCAAGATATTTGTCATGGTCTGGTGTGTACCCAATGTCCGGCTGGCGAGCTTGCGCGATTTCTGCAATGGCCATTATGAGGAAACTGATTTTTTGGAAGCGTCAGTTATTAGTTAAACCAAGTTCTTAGGTACGAGTTTGCACAACTTAGGCTGTGTTGTTTTTATAGCTCATGATTGTTCGATGACAGCTGTAAATCAACGTCAGTGGGGTAGCAGTTGACGTGAGTGCTAGAGTGGAGCTCGTTGCCCGTCTAGGAAAGCCGCAATAGCTTAAGATGAGGCTAGTATGGCGTGCTTTAGCTGCCGCGTATCACCTCGCACGTAGATTCGGAGTGTATTGATACATCAATTAATTATGAGGACTAATGTCGACTCATCGTCGGAGTAAAGTCTGTATAACTTCGCATCCGGGTATTCGCCAAATCACAAAACGTTCTATCCAAACGCCGTTTCCAGAACTCCTGCAACATCTTCGTCTGGAGACATCCTACAACTTTCAGAAATAAAGTTGAGTGGGCCTGCGCTGTGCCATCCTCAATCTCAAGAACGTAGTATTACCGGTCTGCATGGGCCATCCGCTTGAGGCGGTACCCGTGCCAACTGCGCCTGTCATCATGGGCATATAACCGGTACCTGTCCCGACAAGGCTGTGTGCGCCTGTGACCATTGGCATGTTGCCAGTACCCGTCCCAATCATTCCTGGACTGGTGATTGGCGTCTCGATCGGTGGCTCCGAGGTGGGTTCGGCCGACGTCTCGGTAGGTGTAGGGGTAGGAGTCTCGGTCGGCTTGTCGGGCCCTACTGGCACGCATGTTGAGTAGAGCGGCCAACCCGTCTCAAAAAGTTTCTTTTCAAAAGAAGGTGCTTCGTTGACCTTGCCAGCGTTGAGGTTTACGTTAATGCCAACATCGGTGTTGAGATTCACGCCAGCAGTCTTCTTACTGTCACAAACGCCTTTGTCGTCAGCAACACCGGACATCTTTGCCTCGAAATAAGGAAGCTGAGCATCTAGCGAAGCTTGGTAACCCCACACTATTTTTAGGTCAGCTAATTGTACTTCGAGATACACACGTTCGAGATCGCTTACTACTGAGAACCTCTACCTTCATCTGAATTCCGAGCTCAGTCCAAGCACGAACATTCCCTGGAATTGAAGAGTCGAAAGTCGGATCAATCTTCTCAAAATCAGGAGACCAACCGCTGATGCTGTTATCCTCAGGCTTGGTGAAACTAACATCGAACTTGGCGTCGTCCTTCACTTTGGCTTTAGTACCCACACTCATTTTACCCGTACCCTCAAGAGCTGTTGAACCGAAGTGGATTCCCAAAGTAACAAATGGCCCGACCTCCAGTATGTTCTTTATGTTTAGGGCTTGGATTGGAATCTCAATCTCAGGTGTCATGGCCCACTGGAAGTCTTTGCCCAATTTTCCATCGACGTCCAGTGACAGCTTCATGATAGCGTTTACTCCTTGAGGATGAATGCTGAGTTTTGCGCCGTTCGGAGCATTGAAGAACCCTCCTCTTTCAATATCGAAGTCCGCAATGATGTTGCCGCCTGTTGTTACCTCAAGATCCGCTTTCATAGCCATACCGGCTGTCTCTGGGGAGTCTTTAGCATAGTTGAAAAGGTTTCCGTTGAAAGTATGCGCAATATCCATGGTATTACCACCTTCTCCACGGCTCATCAGATGAGGATGAGTGACATTGGCGGTGGCAGGATCAACGTATTCATGCCCTAGGCTAAGCTTGAAATTCTTTGCGATCTCGCTCCATGGCTTCTCTTCGGCAGTGATCTCAGCGGTTAATGTTGCATCGTTGAACTTGATTGCGCTGACAAGATACGGAGAGCGGTTGTCTCCTTTATAGCACATGTCAGGTTCAGTGACAAGCGTGAAGTGGTTCACATCTGCATCATCTATCCACTTCCAGGCTGACTTGGCATAGGATAGGGATTCCACGTCGCTGAACTCCAGTATGATGGGTTGACCAGGAGTTCCGCATTTCAAGGACTTCATCTGCTTTGCAAAGTTCTCGATCGGAAGGATGAACTCGTCGTCGGTATGGGCACTCATGGTAAAGTTTGCGATGTAAATATTATCGCCAGCTACACCGCGTTAGGCTTACACGAGGTAGAAGGCGCAGGACTTACATACCATAACCTCCCCAAAAAAACGTGGAGTGTTTTGCAGGGTCAAAACAGTCTTTTCCGGGCATCTCGCGTTTCTCTGATCGACCTCTCAATAGAACACCGGGATCACTGATGGCTTTTAGCTCCACAGGAGGACGAGCATATCTTTTAGCTTTTCCTCTATGTGGAAGGTCACCTGGACGAAGAGGATCAAGATTCATCGGTATAGGGGCTCTCCTCGCACGCTGTCCAGAACCACCAATTTTCGGATGGTGACCATCCCCCCAGGGATCAAGGTCGCCAGCACTCGCTTCAAGAAAGAAAGCAGTAGCAAAGACCAGCTTCAAAAGACTGCGCGGATTGTAAAACATGGCTTTGGATGGTCATCCGAGTCGGATGCAAAATGTAATGAGCGGTGGTAGTAGGACCGTCAAGGTCGTACAAATGCAGATAAGTCAGAAAGAGAAGGCAAGAAAGAATGAATGTGAGAAAGATGCAAAAACGATTGAAATGAATAGCTCAGCTGCAAATCAAGTCCACGACGATGGTGGTATACTTTGTAGGCACAACAATGGCCTCGTCTGAGACCTCGAGGCCGTCAAGCCCATAGGACCTCCGCCTTCACCCATCTGCACTGTCACGACGATGATATCGAAGTCCGTAGTGCCTGAAGTCCATTGAGATGAATCAGCAACCAATCTGGTGAACTTCTGCAGAGAGCGGAAACAGCCTAGACCCATTATCCCAGTAAGGTGTAAACACCATCGTCTGAGATGAACTGGTCGTGACCGGGCCACACCATGCTTGCTTAGGTCCGACATAAGCTCAGTATGAGACTGACAGGAGTCGAATCTCTGACTAATGTTTGTGGGGAGGACGATGATCTTGAGCCGCGATGAACATGTCAGTACCTAGCCAGAAGGTATGCTACCGGAGTAGATCATGTAGCGAAGTGGGTTGAGTTGCACAAGCATCTTAGAATAGAGCAGGCGCAGCTTCGGGCTTCATCCTGAGACGCAAGGTGGACACTATGGAGATGGGCCGGTCATCAGAACGCCAATCATCTCGAGACCCTGTATAGCATAAGTCAACAACACTGAAGTCCACCCGAAAAACGCGCGAATTGGTACTGGCGTTACTGCAGACGATGCCAGAGCTGTGTGAGGCACGGGTAGTGATTGAGAAGAAGCGGCGTAGGCAAGGCGCTACGGGCTGCGGCACAGCCGGGTACCTAGCGGCCCTTTCATCGGCGGTCTTGTCACTCCAACGTCTGTTTTCACCGCTACACAGCAGACACAATGTCTTCTAGCGTTTACTGTTCATCTCGACTAAACCTTTTTCGATCATGAATGCGCTTCGCACACAAATCACCGCCGCGTTGGTGTGCAGTGTCGAGACCGCAAACGCCCAGTGCGGAGTGGAAATGAGCGTCTCACAGCCATTCGTTTAAGAGCTTGGGGAAGCCCTTTGCATTCAATATACCAGCGAAATGGTTACCCGAAAATCTGGAGATTAGTTGTTTGATCCTTTCGAGATGCAACTCTCATTGGATTTTGTTTTGCACATCTGGAGACATGGACGCCGACCAGCCCTATTGTCTACCCACTGAATTGATTGCGGCGCACGCATCAGCACAGCGTATCCTAGCAGATACCCCACTGTATCTGTCAGAAGTCGATTTCGGGCTATGCGATTTGCTATACACGTCGTGCACAGGCACTCTCGGGGTTCGGTCAGGTAGGTACGCCTTAGATGTGGCGTTTCACGACTCCGTGCGAACCCAGATAACCTCACCACCAGGAGAGGGCGTGGTTGAGTGCTCGGATCATGCTGCAAAGCAGAATTGGAGCCTACCTTTAAAGTCGCTGTATAAGACTTGGATGAACGCCTGGTAGATTCGGCAGTCCACGAGCTTCACTTCTACAGCTTCGTATCAGCATTGCACTTGTATCCTGCTCATCAACGTTACTTTACATCTCCATCTCATCCTCAAAATGCGTTCCTCTACAGTCGTTGCCCTCTTCGCTGGCTCAGCTGCCGCACAATCGACTGCCGTAGTCTTCAACCTGCTTTCTCCTGTGTCCACCTTGACCGTGCTTGGAACCAACTCAGGTACAACTACCTACGTCAACTCGTGTCCTGCTACCAATGTCGGTATCCCATCCGCTACTGCCTCTGGAGCATCAAGTAAGTTGTCCTCCAATCCTGCTCTTGCGAGGTCATGTTGACTTTGAGCAGGTGCCTCATCTACTGGCTCTGCGTCTGTCACATCCATTGCACGCACAGGAACAGCAACACCATCGGCCACCGCACCCGCACGTCTTCGTCGCCAGAACGGACTCTTCCCCGGCTGTGAGCCTTTCACTCTCCTGCAAGGCACCGACTCGCTGGTGTACCACATGACAGACCCCACCCCCGGTATGTGGACCATCGACATGAACTGCAACTGGAAGGGCGAGATGAAGACCGCAGACTTCACCTGCACTGCTACTCAGAGCGGCTCTTTCGCAAAGACTCTTGAGGTCGAGGGTTCCTCGTCTTCTGTCCTCAAGTCCAGTGAACTCACCGACAGCATCCAGACTGCCACTATTGTCCAGCCTGCCTCCAACTCAGCCTCTGCAACGGCATCTGGATCACAGTCTGGATCCCAGTCTGGATCTGCTGGTGCTACATCCTCTGGATCTGGTGCAACTGCTCAGGCCACTGGTGCCGCAGCTGGAGCTCCTCTTCCTAAGGGCGCGATGGCCTTGGTCGGTGGTGCTGCTGGTGTGTTCGCTGCCGCGCTCGCCTTGTAAGCGCTAATTGAGTGGTGACATTGATCTGTTGGGATCACAGGGATGATTTTGTAAGATTACGGGCGCAATTGACGCATCTTCGGCATTGTTTCACGGTTGGGCATGATTCGCTAGTCCTTATTTCCGCATGAGCTGTACCCTGCTTATCTTCACTTGAAAACGTCAGGGTATTTGATGCCTTTCCTCGCTTTAGTAATACAATCAAATCGAGTCCGCTTTCATCGAACTTTTAGCGTGCATCAAGTGATCATCCTCGCTGCTCACATTGGTTCTGTAGTGCGTTCAGCGGCGGTTTTGCAGGACTGCGATTCGATGTGGTGGGTCTTCTCCGCGCTCGGCTCTGATCTAGGGTGTTGGGTGGGGCCATCACCACGTTGCCCAGATTTTCCTGGAGAACCACACCGCTCGCCAAGCGTTGGCATGTGACATACGTCATCCTCTCGTGACAGAGCTACCTCCAAGCGGCAATCCGTGGGCTATCAGGCGACAATGATCCAATAACCGTTGAGCCGCAAGCCGCTCGCGACCTCCGCAGCAAGGATGGTGAATAAAGGCCTCCAGCGTTCGGCCCAAGTCTCTCCGCAATTGACCCCACAGTATTGCTTGGTGGGGGACTATATAGTCTTCGCGCAAGAGCCCAGCGTTGACCAAAAGGCTTCGCTCCCCACTGAGGATCTTGTCGATAACTAAGCTTGCTGCTAAGCACCGCCAACCACCATGGCCGACGCGAAGGAAGTCGAGACTGTCAATGCAGGCCTACCTGCTTACAACGAGAAGATCGAGGACTCCAGCGCAAAGCACAATGAGTTCCCCGAGAACACGGCCCGCCGCCAATCTGTTGCTCTCAACATCGTCGAAAACCCATTGAAGGTACCACCGTCTGCCTAGCATGACTGCATCGAAGCCAAGTGAAAGTCACGTGCTAATCCTCGCAGCGCAAATCTCAAGAGCAAACCATCTCTGATGCTCGAGAATGGGCTGAGGCACATGGTATGCAGGAGCATGCTTCCCTCTTTAGCAGAGCTGCACTGGTCGCGCGAGACCCTGATCGTTTCGAGCACCTGGGCGAGCTTGAGGCTGATGAGCGCGCTGCTCTGATCTACGAGCGCGACCACAAGTGGCACGGTTCAAAGATGCTGTGGTACTCCATCTCACTCTGCGCTGTGGGAGCTGCTACCCAAGGATGGGACCAGGTAAGAAACACAACAAGATCTCTCTCTTGCAGTCTACTAATGGTGATAAGACTGGCTCGAACGGTGCCAACCTGTCTTTCCCCGAAGAGTTCGGCATCAACGAGGGCGCGAAGAACGAGTGGATCGTCGGTCTCATCAACGCCATCATCTTCCTTACAGCCGGCCTCATCGGCGCCTTCATCGTCGACCCGCTCAACCACTACTTCGGCCGACGCGGAGAAATCTTCATCACAGCCTGTTGTCTTACCGCCACCCCCATTGGCTCCGCATTCGCAAAGTCATGGCAAGGGCTCTTCGCTGCGCGCTTCGTAATGGGAATCGGTATTGGAGCAAAGAACGCCACGGTCCCCATCTACAGCGCTGAGATGGCTCCGGCGCGAATCCGCGGCGCGCTGGTCATGTTTTGGCAGCTCTGGGTTGTGGCCGGTATCTTCCTTGGATTCTGCGCCAACGTTATCGTGAAGGATACTGGAAGAATTTCATGGCGTCTGCAACTCGGTTCGGCGTTCATCCCGTCGTTCGTTCTCGCCATTGGTATCTTTTTCTGTCCCGAAAGTCCAAGGCAAGTAAGACGTTAATTGGATCGTAAGTGCACGAGCTAACAATCACCAGATGGCTCATGAAGCACGGCAGACACGCCCAAGGCTTCCAATCCATGATGAAGCTACGTGCCCACAACATCATCGCAGCGCGAGACTTCTACTACTCCAACGTCATCTACACCGAGGAACTGCGCGTAGCTGGCGACTCAAACTACTTCACACGCCTGCGCGACTGCTTCACAGTACCACGCATCCGCCGCGCAAACTACGGCGCCTCGACCGTCATGCTCGCGCAGCAAATGTGCGGTATCAACATCATTTCCTTCTACAGCTCCACCATCTTCCGCAACGTCGGCTACACAGCCGAACAAGCACTGTACGCCTCCCTCGGCTACGGCGCTATCCAAGTCGTCTTCACGATCCCCACCCTATTTCTCATCGACACCAAAGGCCGCCGCACACTAACCCTCATCACGTTCCCACTGATGTGCATTTTCCTGCTGGCCGCAGGTCTATCCCTCCTGAAGACCGACGGCTCGCGCGGTGAGCAAATTGGCCCCGTCGTGCTATTCGTCTACCTCTTCACCATCATGTACTCGCTGGGCGAAGGCCCCGTCGCATTCCAGTACTCGGCCGAAGTCTTCCCCACGATCCACCGCGAGCAAGGAATGGCGTGGGCTGTGTGCATCAACAACACTTTTGCCGGCATTCTCAGTCTGACGTTCCCGCGCATGCAAACCGTCATGACGCCGACTGGCGCGTTCGGTTTCTACGCAGGGTTGAATCTGATTGCGTGGTTCATGGTGTTTTGTTTCGTGAGGGAGACGAAGCAACTAACGTTGGAGGAAATTGATCGTATGTTGTTCCTCTTCCTTCCCACCACCTTCTTGTGAATAGCTCATTAACGTCACTGCAGAAGTCTTCTCCGTCCCCACCAAAGCCTTCCTAGGCTACGAAATCAAGATCTGGCTTCCCTACTTCATCAAGCGCCACATTCTGCGCAAGAAGATTGTCAAGCCCCCACCAATTATCGAGAAGGCGGGGAGCACGGATTCGCTGCCTACAGCTTAGATGTGTTGGTGTGGTTGGTCTGGTTTGAGATGGTGTGATATGCACGCATGTCATTGACCTTCCTCTCCTTCCCCCTCCCATCCAGAACGAAGAACGAAGAATGAAGAATGAAGAACAGAATTTCATAGATACCCACACCCCCAACCCATTCGTCTTTACATACTACTATAATACACCACTCAATACTCTCCTGCACTCCACTCTACTCTAATCTCTATACCAACTACCTACCCCTCCAAACATCCCACAACGCCGTACATTTTCCATCCAGTCATATCTATACCCGTGCTTTATGTCCGTAAGCAGTACACCAACCCGAAACCACGACACCAGAGACGTGGAAACAGGAACGCGGGCTTGTTTGGGAAAAGTCGAGGCTGGTGAGCTTGTAGTTGGGGGTTCTTGCATTGTACTGCAATGCACTGCGTTGCGTTGGGATGAGGTGAGGTTAGGTAGACGGTTGTAGCGCCGTTATTGCCACTTACTTGTTCTAGTCAGTTAGTATTTAACTAAGCTAAGTTTTCGGACAAAGGGATGATGAAGGATAGATTTCAGCGTTGATTGGCTTCGTTTAGGTACTCTACTATTCTGTACTGTAACTGTACTGTACTGCTTTAATCGCACTACACTTTCTTCCAGCAGAAATCCAACATGGAAAACCGAGCAATCATGCTACCGTTGCAGTTTTCGAAGCTAGAAAAAGAAAAGGTAGTAATCCGTTTACTTTCCATCATCTTTCCTGGCGCTCTGTTCACTTGGACGGAGCGAAGCTATCGAAGCAAACATCAGGCGTCGCTTCGTACTATGTCGAAACCCCACTCCTCGATTGCCGTAATCGCTACTTGAGATCTAGTATCACAGTTATAGCGAGCAACGCATCATCCGCGCTCTTTGTATTCCTCGAGCTCTTCCAATGCGGGCGCCTTCAGGGCTTCTAGTTCCTTGCGGTACGTACTCCGCGGATTACCGAACCCACCTGCTTGAGCCATCATGTTCAGTTTGCCGATGAGGACCATGTTTTTGTTATGTAGGCTGTCGTAGTGCGTGAACATTTTTTCGATGCGGGCTTCAGTTTCTTTTTGCGGCTTATGAGTCGTCTTGACGGAGGGATCTTTGCGGGGCGCTTTGAGTTTGCGTTCGAGAGTGGTGATGGTATCGTTTAGGGACACGACTTCCTTCGCGCGTTCGTGAAGTTGTGTCTGCAGAGACTCTTGTATCTTAATAAGCTGTCCAGTTTTCTCGATAGCCTTCTGTGCAGTAGCTTTTTGTGTCTGGGCCTCTTCCCTCAAAGCACTGACAGTGGAGGATATCGCCGTCGAATCCTTCACTCGCTTGGCAAGGACGTCACGCTCATCCGTGAGCTGCTTGACCATTTTTCTAAGCTCCGTCTTCTTAGCTGGTTCCTTGACGTCGTGCAATTGCTTTTCTAGGTCTTTCGCTCTCTCGTTGGCGGCTCGGTAAAGGCGCTTCTGCTCTCTCACATCGCCGATTAGACTTCGGGTCTCCTCTTGCGCAGCAGAAAGCTCAGCTGCCGCCACATGTAACGCTTCTTCTAAAGTGGACTTGTTCTTCTCTAGCTCAGTGTTGTAGGTGCGAACAATCTTGATCTCGGTCTTTAGATCCTTAGTCGCTCGCTCTTTCTCAGCATGGAACTCGGTTACTTTCAGATTTGCTCCAGTCTATCGAGATTCTTGTTGCTGTCAACTTGCGTGGATGTAGCAGCTGTAGCAGTGGCGGTTTGCTTGGTCTTCTGTATTTCCGTTCGGAGAGTCTGGACTTGTTTGAAAAGGACTAGTTTCTGTTGACAAAGTTCTAGATTGTGATCTCTGATTGTCTTGATCTCGGCACAGCTTGCTTCTCGTTGGATTTCGTTTTCCTTTTTCAGAGAATTGACGCAAGTCAGATAGTCCCTTGCTTGTGATTTCATGCGTTCGTCTTTGCACTTTAGCGCAGCCTGTAGTTCTGCAATGTGGCTCTGCATGTTCTGCCTCTGGTTGGCTGATGCGTCGTGTGTCGCGTCGGGCTGTAGGGTAGGTGGTAATTGTGTTCCAGAAAGCCAGCTTGATGTGGGTATGTCGATGCTCGAAGAGACATTGCATTTTGATGTGTCGTTTTTTAGCAAGCTCACAACGTCCCCCATCAGCGTCTCAAGCTCCCGTATCTTCCTCTCCTTCACATCCACAGCATGCGCCCCGCTTGCAATACTACAGGTAGCAGGCAAAGGAACAGATGTCGGGCTGGCAGTGACATCGCTCGTGCCCATTGCATCTTCTCCATCTTCAGCATGGTAGCCAGACGTGAGCCCGTCACCGCGTCGCGAGCGTTTGTTCGAAGAAACCTCATCATCCCCGCCAGCCCTGCGTTTCGCAACAGCATTGCTAGACAGGAAGACGATGTCCTCCATAGCTGACCAGAATGATATAGACGCGTATGAGGAAACTATATCTCAGTGTTAGTTATCGTCCAGAAAGTCGTCGCTCACTTGACCTCCTCATCCTCGCTCACTCACTCACTTGCTTTGATGCTACTCAACCCCCCAAGCTAAGCCGCGACGTCTCGAGATAGGCGATCGAATGTGATGTTAGCGTACGTCCAACGACCAGGTATGAAGACTGCAAGAGCCACGGTGTAATCGCAACAAATCCGCAACTCTTGGCAAAAAAACCTCCCCCTCCCAGCCCACCTCGCGCTGCAACGCGGTGAAGATGAAGGTGAAAGCAACCCATATGCCCCCACCCCTAGCAGTCCCAGTCCCAGCACCAACCCATCCAACCCAAAAAAGAACCCCCAACTACCCTCACCACTCCCTCACTCCCTCACTCCCTCACTCCCTCACTCCCTCACTCCCTCACTCCCTCACTCCCTCACTCCCTCACTTCCCCCCAACCACTCCACAGCAGCACCCCCAGCAGCAGCACAGCAGCACCACAGCATCATCTCAGCCACAACAACAGCCACAGCCACAGCACTCGTCAAGGTAAAGAAGAGTGAAGAAGTAGGTTGACTACTTATACTTATACTTAGATGAGTGGGTAATAGATGACGGATAAGGGTAGCTGGGGGTGATAGTAGATAGGTAGATAGGTAGGGTATCGAGGTAGGGTATCAAAGTAACCTCAGACTTAGCCTCAGCCTTAGCCTCAGCCTTAGCTTTATATATATCTACACTACAGCCTTATGTAGCCCCAGTTAGTTCGTTGGAGCGACTACGAAAAAATGGAGAAAATAGAGAAAGATAATAGTAAGAGAATCAGAATGAGAATAAGAACAAGTGAGTGTAGACCAAGACCCTAGGACCAAAAAAACAAAAAAACAAAAAAAAAGAGGAGGACAAAAAGAAACGAGGAGAAGTAGAGGAGTGACGATTTCCCTTTCTTCCTTCCTTCTAAATAAAACTCTTCTTTATTCAACTTGATCCTGAAAGAAAAACAAGTAGTGCGAGGTTGTGAATTGATATTCGTATCATCATGGCATTATATGTTCTTGCTATACTACACACGTGCTTGCTAACTAACTAATCAACATAACTTACACTAGAAACCTCCCGATCCTACCTACGAGGGCTTGTCGTTTTAGAGCCCAAAAATTGCTATTGCAATTGCAGTTGCAGTTGCAGTTGCAGTTGCAGTTGCAGTTGCAGTTGCAGTCCAGGTCCAAAAAAATGAGCCATGTAAACGCCGTACGCCGTGCCAAAAGCAACATGTGGATATCGTATCGTACAAGCGTCTTCTCTGGGTATATCCATGCCATCTTTCCGTCTTCGTTTCATCCGTCTTCGTTTCATCCGTCCTCGTTTCATATAATTCAGTCCATGCATGTCTACGCCATGTTGCCCGCCAGCCCCAGGAATAGAGCCTGGGCAGCGAGCTGCAGGGTCCAGATGCCGACTTTCTTGATGCGGCGCTTGCGGACGGTGCGGTCGTCGAGGACGTCGCGGGCGAATGCGTCGTACATCTGCATGTGTCAGTGCCGTGTTTGGTTGAAGGTGAAATTCAGGACTTACCTCGCGCGAAACCTCCTCCATCAGGCCGCTGTCGTAGAGGGTCCAGCTGCCGTCGAACTCGCCGACCTTCTTCACGACTCTGCAGTTTACAGGGATAAAGGTGCGCTTCGAGTTGATGTAGGCGACAATGGGCCGTACGAGGGCGTTGTTCACGTAGGAGATGTCTCGCGTGAAGATGGGTACTGCGGCGCGCACGTCGTTGAGGTTGACACGCAGATCCATGATCATGAAGCGGTCACTCTCTTCAGTCGTCTCCTCAATATGGTGATCGTCGTCGTGGTGGTCGAAGCCGTGGGCTGCGTGGTCGGAGAAGTGGTGCTTGATGGCGCGGCCGTTTTGGCTCACGGTAGCTTCGACGCGGTCGTACATGTCCGACATGACCTTGGCAATACTGTCGTCGTCGTCGTTGGGCAGCATGATGTCGGCCACGATATCGACATTGCCCTCGTGGATCCAGGAAAAGGGGCCGTCGTAGCCGCGGTTCAGGTGGTCAATGTTGAGGGCGTCGATACGGATGCGCGAGTGCTTCTTCCAGGTGCTGCCGTCTTCCGAGTCGCGGCCGTTGCTGAGCTGCATGCCGGTGTAGTTGTGGGTCTGGCGGGGGTGGATGGTGAAGAGGGAGTTGTCAAAGGAGCCGGACATGATGTTTGCAGAGAGGAAGTCGTAGAAGAGCCACTGCTTGCGCAGCTGGGGAAGGTCGCAGGAGAAGATGCTGACGGGGAAGGGGCGGAAGCCGTCGGGCTGGTAGATGGTGACGAGGAGGTCTTCCATCTTGAACGAGTCGAGCTCAAAGTCGCCGGGGCTGTGCTCGTGCTTGTAGGAGCGCGGGTCGACGCCCTCGACGGAGTGGACCGAGGTGCGGTCGATGACGCCGCGAATGCCCTTAATTTCGACATCCTTGAGCAGGCCCTTGCCGTTGAACCACTTGGAGAAGGACAGGGTGACGTTGACGGTGTCGATGGAGACGTCGAACTGGGTGTAGTTTGTGTCTTCTTCGACGACGTCGTCGACGACAGGGGCGTCCTTTTCCTGCTGGGCAATGGCGGCTTCGGCAGCGGCCGACGTCTGCGAGCCCTTGCTGACCTTGCCGCGTCCTTGGCCCGGTCGTCTGGAGACAAAGACCCTGCGGAAGGAAATGACGCCGTCCTTCCACTTGGGGACGACGGCGGTCTCGAAGACGACCTTGATGCCGGACGAGTGGGTGAGGTAGTTGCCGATCCACTTGGCGAGGGTTTCCTGGGAAAAGGCCGTGTTGATGAGGAAGACGGTCAGCATGAAGAAGGTGGTGGTGCCGAGGATGACCCAGGCGACGTGGGCGGCCAGGACCCAGGAGAAGAGGGCGTACAGCTCGTCGGCATTGAACTTGCGGTTGCTGCGGATGGTGAGCCACTTGAAGCGGACCTTCATGCGCGACCAGAAGCCCGAGGCGGCGGCCAGGAGTTCTGCCTTTGTGGGGCGATATAGGTGTGGGACGTGGGGGAGGCGGTCGAGGAGGTGGCTGGGGTGGGCATCGTCCTTTGCGTGTGGTTGTTGTTGTTGTTGTGGTGGTGGTGGTGGTGGCTGTGCGTGCTGCGACTGTTGCGATTGCTGTGATTGCTGCGGTAGGTGAGGATTGGGCGGGCCATCCGTGACTGAGCTCTTGTTGCGGCGGTCGCCACTTCTGCTTCGGCGCAGTGCGCGATACGATCGAGTCGAGGCGTGTCTGCTCCACGCAGCGAGGACCGCGACAGTGACGCTTTGGCGTGCGGGTGCTCGAAGAGGCGTCTTGACATGTGACGGGCGGGCGAGTGGCAGAAGAGGTGTCGTCGTCGAGAAGGTGGCGTGAGAGGGCGGCGTCGAAGCAAAGGCCCGTATCAGCGTCCCATTGCCTCGCAGCAGCGGCGGCCAGCAGCCCACGTCGAAGCGTGCGAGGGCGCTCTGCCTCGGCGGGTGGGCGAGGCATGCGCGCCGCAAAAACGCGCCGGGCGAAGGGCCTACATGTCGACTCATGGTCGTAGCAGCGACACGGACATGATCACACGCTCATCTTGGAATCAAAGACGTGGGCGCGCGGGGGAGGGAGTGCTTCTGTTGAAGAAGGGGAGTGCAGAGTGCAGATTCACGTCATGCATGTGCATGCACTCAAGAATCTTGATGGGCGGGCGCGGAAGCTGCACCTAGCCGACTAGCACGCTTCGGGCCAGCCGCAGACGACGAACACGCTGCCTGTGCGTGCTCGCCTCACGAAATTTTGTTGGAGACGGCTGCAAAGAGCGCTTATCGATAGCCCCGCCGTCTTTTTCTCACCACCGCCAGCACCACCAGCACTACCACGACGAATCACGAGGAAATACACGGAAACACAAGAAAATACAAGAAAAGACAAGACAGCACCGCCAACATGCCCGCCCCGACCGCCCTTCAGCGCCGCCCCGAGGAATTCGCAGACGACGTCGCCATGTCCACGCCCAGTGCACCGCTCCCCGCCGACGACCAGCCCAGCGACCTGATCGACATGCACGCCGTCGCCGACGAGGTCCTGCCCGTCGCGGCCGCCGACGCCGACGCCTCTGCAGAAGACACAGCCATGGTCGACGAGAGCGGCCGCCCGCAGTTTGCGCCCTCGAAGAGCATACCGCTGGCCTTTCGCCGCGAGACGCGCAAAGTGCCCATCCCGCCCCACCGCATGACACCGCTGAAGAGCGCCTGGCCCAAGATCTACGCAAGTTCTTCCCACCTCGACACTGCGTCCACACCGCCTCCATACTAACTCCAGCAACAGCCCCCCCTCGTCGAACACCTCCACCTCCAAGTCCGCATGAACATCAAAACCCGCTCCGTCGAACTGCGCACCTCGTCCCAGACCACCAGCACCGACGCCCTCCAAAAAGGCGAAGACTTTGTTAAAGCCTTCACCCTGGGCTTCGACGTCGACGACGCCATCGCCCTGCTGCGCCTCGACGACCTCTACATCGAGACCTTTGAGATCAAGGACGTCAAGACCCTGCAGGGCGAGCACATGGGCCGCGCCATTGGCCGCATTGCCGGCAAAGACGGCAAGACCAAGTTCGCAATCGAAAACGCCAGTCGTACCCGTGTCGTGCTGGCCGATCAGAAGATTCACATCCTCGGCGGCTTTAAGAATATTCATGTCGCTAGGGAGAGTATTGTTAGTTTGATCTTGGGCCAGAATCCCAGCAAGGTCTATGGTAATTTGAGGACCGTGGCTGGGCGGATGAAGGAGCGTTTTTGAATCATCCTAGAGAGAGAGTGTGTGTGTAGAAGTTGTGTTTTGCATTTCATGGCGTTATGGGGTAGGGATGAATTGGGGGAAAAACCCGGTCGTGGGATATCCAGTCCATGTGGCACGCTTGCATTCAGTATTGCACGAAATGAATTTTACACTCAGTCATGGAGAAGAGGATGAATAAGAACAATACCCGTTTTCACTTGACTTCCTCCATCTTCCACTACTCTACTTACTACACTACACTACACTACACTACACTACACTACACTACACTACACTACACTACACTACACCACCCATCTCCAACGCCTCCCTAACCTCCCTACCCGTAAACCTCACCCCCCTAGCCAACTTCTCCATCTCCTCATCTCCCCCTCCTAAACTCCCTCCTCTCGTTCCACTTCCATCCATACCATCCACACCATCCACCCTCCCCACAACCACACCC
>JAPEUT010000252.1:0-41830 GCA_027946375.1 Neodidymelliopsis sp. IMI 364377
GCACCACCCTCTCTCTCCACGCCCCCAACCTCCGCGTCGCCTCACTCTGACTCCTATTCCGCCCCTCCCCATCCTGGGCTCCACTCCACAGCACCTCCGCGGCCGCCGCAGCACGCGGCCACATCATGGCATCGAGGTTCTCAGCATCGGTCTGCTCGCCCCAGAGATGCACCTCACCTCCTAGCACGAGATGGTGGTGCTCAGGCAGAATACCAGCCAGTGGAGAGACCGAGTAAATAGCACGCCAATTATGGAACGGGGCGCAGTAATCTTCAAACGGCCATGTATCCCTCGCCACATCAGTAGAAGGAGGGGCAAGCCAATCCCCCTTCCCGCAATCCAAATACCACGCTTTATAATTCCCAACCAGCACTTTATGCCCCCTGCTAACTATCTGCGCCACCGCGTCGTCGCTCCGCCACGATTGCACGATCACGTCGCCGCCGAGGGTGAGGTTCCACTGGAGAAGCATTTCCTCCCACACGATGGGGGTCAGTCCCGCAGCGCGCACGCGGTCGTGGTTCGCGGATACGAAACGCTGCATTAGCGGTTGTAGCACGGCCGCGGCACTCGAGTTTACCGTGTCGTCGAGCGCGTAGGCGTGCAGGTTTACTTCATCGCCGCCCGTGTGGAAGTAGTTGGTGTAGGGCGCCACGCGGGGCATGAGGTCCGCGAATAGGGTGTCGAGGAAGGAGGTCACGGCTGAGGAGTTCAGTTTCAGCGTTCCGCTGGGTGGTTCGGCGGCGTAGGTGGCCCAGTGCGGGTGTTGGTTGAAGGCGGCGATGAGAGAGGGGAGAGAATGGAAGATGCTGGAGGTGTGGCCTGGCATGTCGATTTCGGTGATGAGTTGGATGCCTTGGAGGGAGGCGTGGTGTTGGAGGTCGTGGAAGTCTTTGGCGGTGTAGATTAGGGTTGGGTGGTAGGCGCCTTTTTTTGCGAGGGAGGGGAGGGACGGGATCTCCAGGGGCCAGGATTGCGAGTCTGTGGCGTGGAGATGGAGACGGTTCATTTTGCAGTACGCGGCGGCGTCGATTTGTCGCTTGATGTCCGGGACGGGGATGAAGTTTCGGGATACGTCTAGATTGATGCCTCGATGCTGGAACATTGGCTCATCTTGAATCATGACGGGCACGAGGGGCGTGTAGATGTGTTTTCCGTCTGAGTGCTGGAAGAAGAGTTGCGTGAACGTGGTAAGACCTCGGGATATACCAATACTGCTGTTCGCTTCAATGGTAGCAACGCCCGACTCTGTGAGGGACAGCGTGTATGATTCATCCACCTCGCCTGCCCGCGCCTTCGCGACATCCGGTGCATCTGGAACCAAAAGTCGAACGTCGATACGATCAATGTATCTTGCTTCCTCCTCTGGCGCCGGCTCATCCCAATCCCTCGGGTGGAACTTCCACGGATAGAAGCTCTGCTTGAATATCGTATTCCAAGCCGACCGTATAGCATAATCAACTATATCGTGTCCCGTCACTCCCTCCAAATCTCTTGCACGACTATAACCATCACCAAACGGTTCTCTGTACCGCCTACGAAGACTCAAGTCCTCTGTATTCTCGCCCTGTGATGGATAACCTGAGTTAGAATTCGCGACAGCCAAAAACGGAATCTGAACAGGGAGATAATCTACATTTCGCGCGCCAGCTTCGTACCAATAGAAAGTTACGTTCTTTGCTATCCACAGTACAGTATCTCCGTGCTCGTAGGACTTGGGTATCGGCCATATGGCCAGGGCGGTGGATGTGAAGAGGGGCACCAAGGTGAAGAACTTCATGGCGATGGTGTGTATGTCAGAGAGGGGAAGTTACAAGTGAAGAGATGCAGCTACATATATAAACCACTTCTACGTGAGATGAGAACTCGATAAACGATGAGTTAGGAGTGGAATGAACATGGGAGAGGAAACGTAGGAATGAAAGCTGGCGCAAGGAAATAAGAAAACGGAAGCTGCTGTGTCGTCTACGTGTCGATGCAGTGTTCTGGCTCGCTGTGTACCAGTGTGCTGCTGTGGTTTCGATACCTACTCTCAAGCACTCAACGGTGGTTGAGCCATTGCTATGAGGAAGCTCGAGGTTGGATAACTGTGGGGTCAGTGGGGCGCCCCGCTCAACTCTCAAGGCGATCTTGCGCGGATTGGCATTTTGCGAATCATCAACTGACAAGTATGAGTGCAGCCGTGTCAAAGATATCCTGTGTCTAGAAAAAAAACCCTCCCCACGATTTGACGACAATGAAGAAGACAGTTCCTAACTAATCCCCACACGACACCCCCCTCTCCCTCCAAGTACGACCCCAATCCCAACTACCTACCCAATTCCCAACCCCATCGTTCAAATTCCCCAAACGAGTATCCATCCCCTCCCTCGCCCAACCCCCCGATTGGCCCCTCGGCCGCAGGAACACCAAGACATCCGCTAGCACCCTCACGTGCAAGCCCATTCCCTGACCTCACGCATCTCGATTACTGCGAACACGACGGGCAAAACGACCGTTTTCTGCCGTATTGATGGTTCCCCGCTTCTACAAACTTTGTCGCGTGCGAGTGGGTCTGTTTTTTCTACGATGCCGAGGCTGCACATGTGCGATGTAGAGAGAAGGGGGAAGTAGGTGATGTAGTGTGTTCCGAGAGCGTTCCGAAGCACACTGTGGAAGCGTGTGATTGGATGCCAAGGGTGTTTGTGAATTGGCGATGGAAAGCGGGTCGGCAGACGGGATAGAGTAAGTGAGTAAGTAAGTAAGGAAGGAGACTAAATTAAGTGGGTTGTAGCATGTGTCGCATGGGTGGGTGGGTATACATATAATACTCTCTCGTCTTGTTTCGCATCGTAACCATGACTTGTGCGACTTGCTCGCAGAGCAAATAATTCATCGAGTTGTAGCATCCACCGACCGCGCACAGAAGCTTGACAACACATCAATCAATCAGCCATGCCATCTTTCATCCCCACCCACTTATCAACACCGTACCTCCTCCTCTCCCTCATCCTCCTCTACACAGCCTACAAACTCCTCCTAACTCTGCGCCTCAATGCGCGCATCCGCGCGCTCGGCGCCCGCGCCCCCGTGCGAAAATCCCACGTCCCGCTGGGCCTCGACATCGCGTACGAAGTGGTGTCGCATGCGCTGAGAGACCAGTCGTACGAGATGTGGGTGAAGATGTTTGATAAGTGGGCGGGGCCGGGGCGGTACACGATTGAGGCGGGTGTGGGGGAGAGGGTTATTTTGACGGCGGAACCGGAAAATGTCAAGGCGATTTTGGCGACGCAGTTTAAGGAGTATGGCAAGGGGGAGCAGTTTAGGAGGGATTGGCATGCGTTTTTGGGGAATGGTGAGTTTTTTGTGTGGTTTGAGATGCTGGGGTGCTAAGTTGTGGTCAGGTATCTTCACGACGGATGGGACGCTGTGGCATAATTCGCGGCAGTTGATTCGGCCTCAGTTTGTCAAGGATCGGCTTTCTGATATTGATATCTTTGAGGCGCATACTCAGGTTCTTATTTCGAAACTCGCGGGCGTGGAAGAGGTGGATATTCTGGATATGATGTTCCGATATACGCTCGATGCCGCTACGCACTTCCTGCTTGGAGCCTCGGTCGACTCGCTCCATCATCCGCAGACGAAATTCGCGGATGCTTTTTACAATGCCCAGCGCGTCCAGAGTATTATCGCGCGCGTGGGACCCTTGAACTGGGCATTACCGCGGAATCGCATGGGCTTTTACGACTCGATCAAGACTATTGATGAGTTTGTCTCCACGTACATTGATCGCGCGCTCGCACTCTCTCCTGAAGAACTATCGCAAAAGTCCAACCACGACGAAGGCTACACGTTCCTGCACGCCATTGCAGGGTATACGCGCGACCGGCAGATTCTGCGCGATCAGCTCGTGTCCGTGCTGCTCGCTGGACGAGACACCACGGCCTGCACACTGACATGGGTAATCTACCATCTCTCGTTGAGCCCAAGTATTACTGCGAAACTGAGACAGGAGATCATCGACACAGTGGGCCTGAGTGAGAAGCCGTCGTACCAGCATCTGAAGGACATGAAGTATCTACAACACGTACTGAACGAGACACTGAGGCTGTATCCGGTGGTGCCGTACAACGTCCGCATGGCGTTGAAAGATACCACGCTGCCGACCGGAGGAGGCCCGAATGGCGACCAACCGATTGGTGTCTTAGCTGGTACACCTATCGGCTATAGTACGCTTGTGATGCAGCGGCGTGCAGACTTGTATCCAGCGCCGTCTACTGGGTTTGCTGATCCAGCGCGCTTTGTACCTGAGTAAGTCATGCTTTTCTTGTGGTAGGTGTCGAGACAAACACTAATACTTGTCTTACAGACGCTGGGACTCGTGGACTCCCAAAAGCTGGACTTACGTCCCCTTTAATGGCGGGCCAAGAATATGCATCGGCCAGCAGTTTGCGCTGACAGAAATGGGCTTCACTCTCGTGCGTTTGCTGCAGCGCTTCGAAGGCATCGACAACTTGATGAACGGAGAGGAACCGGGGTTGCACGCTGATATCGTGTTGCAGCCGGCTAAGGAAGTAAGGGTGAGGTTCAGAGAGGCGAAGACGGGATGAAAGTGGTTCATGTAAATTTGATGTTTTGATCTGGGTATCGTAGCGCCGTCCGTCGTGATGTGCTGACTTGTATGCGGTGCCAAAGCCCAGTGCGCCACCCTATGCTTCCTGGATGTTCCCTGCCCCAAACGCCGTTGATGCAAATGCGTGTTCAGATCTATGCTCTACTCCTCCATATCAGCCTCCTTGGGTTCCTTGGGCTCTTGTGCTTCGTGGAACTGTATCGCGTCATCGATGTAGCTTAACACGGCACCCAGGCTGTCCTCATCTTGCACGTCCAGCTTGAGGTACGAAACCATGCTGAAGTCGTCGATGAGCTGTGCAACGGCCTTGTTGAGCTTGTGAAACGCCGAGCCGCTCATCAGACTCTCAGTTGTCGCAGGATCCCTGTATTTTCGGTTGTCCTCTTCGTCTGTTGTCTTGCGCGAGGGATCGTCCTCAATGAGATCGGCGTCGACCTGGACGAAACGCTTTAGTTCACGCTTTGCGACCTGGCCCTTGACCAAGTCCATCTTGCTCAGGATGTTGATATGCGGCATCTCCAGCATCAGCATGGCGCTCATGGCAGACAGGGTTCCCGAGAAGAACTTGGGCCGGTCGACGACGAAAGTCGCCTCGAGAAGGTATGCGGCACACATGCGAATGTTCAGGCTCCCGTGCATCAGCGTCTTGACAAGGTCCGGCAGGATGGGTACGTGCGTGTACAGCTCGATCTGGCCCGGCATGTCGAAGACGATGAGGTAGTCTTCGGTGACTTCTTCGAGCGGATCGGTCAGGAAGTCGAGGTTCTCCATTAAGAACTCGAAGCAGTATATCAGTCCGCCGTTGGGGCCGAGACTCATCTCCTCCATGACATCCTCGAGGCTGATGAGGTCCTTGATGTCCAGGTCGGGCTCGAAAGCAAAGTCCTCGGCAGCCGGGTCGAGATTGACGTAGAAGCATGGACGCTTGTTGTTTTGGAGGTGCTGGATAAGGCCGGTGCAGAAGGTGGACTTGCCAGCGCCAGCCGGGCCCTGCGTAGGTTGTCAGCAGTCTGAGGTGAGAAAGTGGCTACTGTTGCTGCATTGCTGCATTGCTTACCATTACCAGCGTTCCAAACTTGCTCATGGTGGCAGACGGCAGACAGACGACGGTTGGTGTGTTGCGTCACTGCAGAGCCCTGCGCCGTCGTTCGCTGGGTGCGCAAAGACGGGCGCTTTTTCTGCCCAAGGCGGTCCGGCGCGGTGAATGGCGCGTGAATGGCCAGAAGCGTGTGGTGGGGCACCGAGGGGAAAACGCCGTTCTGCCGGCCGCCCGGGCGGTGAGCCGGCACACACGCTCGCCGCTGATTGGCGCCCCACGAATGGTGTGCTACACTAGTGCTACTTGCAGCGTGGGCGGGTTAGGCGCTGGTGGGAGAACGCACGTTTTTCTTCGGCAGATTGGCGACGACTCTGAACCTCATAAAGCCCCAGCAGCCCCTCCTTCCTTCCCTCCAACCACCTCCTCGCCCTCTCGCTCAAAATTCAACGCGGTCGCAAGTCCTAGACTATCTTGCTGCCTCCCCCCCATCTCCCTTCACAATGACTGTCCCCAACGGCACCAACGGCAGCTCGCCCAGCAAGGTACTTGATAACCCTGCCCGTGCCACCCGGCCTGCTTCTGACCGCTGACCACCGCTGCAGGGTAGCACCTTCCTCTTCACCTCCGAGTCAGTCGGTGAGGGCCACCCCGACAAGATCTGGTATGTCGCCGTCCCACCCTCTTCTTCTTCCTCCTCTTCCTCTCCTTCTACTACCCACAGCGGGGTCAGGCAATCACCTGCATGACGTGCTCCATTCCCAACCACCCCCACCAAAACCCTCACCACCTCCATCCTAACGTGTCCACAGCGATCAGGTCTCGGATGCCATCCTCGATGCCTGCCTCAAGGAGGACCCCCTCTCCAAGGTCGCCTGCGAGACGGCCACCAAGACCGGTATGATCATGGTCTTTGGTGAAATCACCACCAAGGCCCACATCGACTACCAAAAGGTCATCCGTGGCGCCATCAAGGACATTGGCTACGACTCGTCCGACAAGGGCTTCGACTACAAGACGTGCAACGTCCTCGTCGCCATTGAGCAGCAGTCGCCCGACATTGCCCAGGGTCTGCACTACGAGGAGGCCCTTGAGAAGCTCGGTGCCGGTGACCAGGGTATCATGTTCGGATATGCCACCGACGAGACCCCTGAGCTCCTGCCCCTGACCCTCCTCCTCTCCCACAAGCTCAACTCGGCCATGACCGAGGCCCGCAACAACGGCTCTCTGCCCTGGCTGCGACCCGACACCAAGACCCAGGTCACCATCGAGTACGCTCACGATGGCGGTGCCGTCGTTCCCCTCCGTGTTGACACCGTCGTCGTCTCTGCCCAGCACAGCGAGGACATCTCCACCGAGGAGCTCCGCAAGGAGATCAAGGAGAAGATCATCAAGAAGGTCATCCCCGAGAAGTACCTCGACGACAACGTCAAGTACCACATCCAGCCCTCTGGTCTGTTCATCATCGGTGGCCCCCAGGGTGACGCCGGTCTCACTGGCCGTAAGATCATCGTCGACACCTACGGTGGTTGGGGTGCCCACGGTGGTGGTGCTTTCTCCGGAAAGGACTACTCCAAGGTCGACCGCTCCGCCGCCTACCTTGCCCGCTGGATCGCCAAGTCGCTCGTCAACGCAAAGCTCGCCCGCCGCGCATTGGTCCAGCTGTCCTACGCCATCGGTGTTGCTGAGCCGCTGTCTCTCTTCGTTGAGACGTACGGCACCTCAGACAAGTCGTCCGATGAGCTCGTTGAGATCATCCTCAAGAACTTTGACCTCCGCCCTGGTGTCATTGTCAAGGAGCTGAACCTCACCAACCCCATCTACAACCAGACCGCCAAGAACGGTCACTTCACCAACCAGAGCTTCACCTGGGAGAAGCCCAAGGAGCTCAAGTTTTAAATGTACAACGTAATGTTTGCATGAGTGGTTTTGAATCAACTTCAACCACAAGGTCAAGAGATAACGATTTTGCGATATGATATGCATATCTTTGAAGAAGGCGGCAATTCTTCTTTCAACAAGTTTCGGCGTCGGGAAGGGCATATACCCCTGTGATCAGCAGCCCTCTTCAAAAAGTTCTTTTTGCATGTCAGTTTCGTTTTTAGGGGCTTTTACCGAGTCTACGATAGAAAGTGCACCCAGTGCGGGCCATGCACGGCGTTAGAGTTAGGAGCTTCAACATCGGGGCCTGAGTGCGTTGTCAACGCGCACAATGAGGCTTGAGCGCAGTATGCGCCGAGGAGATTAATACGAGCAATTGACGTTGACCTGTCTCGTCGAGACAATCAACATGATCAACATCTTTCCATTCCATCATCTTGCCGTGATCACCCAGTGGATGACTGAGACTTGCACGACTCAGGTCTAAGCACGATTCCCGCAATATTCAATTCCCCGGTTTCCATCACACTTCGGATAATCAATCTCGCAGTCCATCAACTCTCCGTCGCGCGTAACCTTCCGGCACACCTGGCACCACACCATTTCACAACGAACAGGAAGAACGCAACAACATCTCAGCTGCCCAACTATAGTAGTCACGACTGTTTCTGACCCGTGTGATCGTTGGGCATGTTTGTTACGAGACACGTCATTATGCGAATTGGTAAAGGATCATGGTGTCCCTCCCCTTCCCAACTCACACCCACCGTCTGACTGTAATTACTTACTGTCACTGAACTACTGCTATAGGTCACATATACTTTCTACCTGAATCAATGCCACAACCTGCTACTACGCATCGTATTTTGCACCAGTCTGCTACAATCTAGTCTCCCACCCTGCTCAGGCCATTCTCTCCCCACATCCTCTCGCCTTTACTGCGAGTGGCAAGCACTATCCCGATCTATAGAACAATCCACACAACACCACTTCCCCACTTTTGAACCTACTAAACAATGCCTCGCACCGGCTGTACCTTGCTTCTCCTCAGATTGCTCATTCGCGGTGAGCGAAATATATGTTTCATTTGGCCGCTGACATGCACTGCGGGGGTAGGATCTGCCAATCACAACTTCGGCTTTGCGCTTTCTATACCTGCAGAACTGCGATAGCCAAAGTGCAGTTAGAAACCCATCGAATGTACCATGACATATTATGTACATGCATCCCACCAATTCGCAGCCTTGTCACACTTTCCATGCCTTATATTCCGTTGCACGCCGCTCCTCTTTTCACCACACGATCCCTCGCCAAGTTCGCTAACCACTGAACCAACATGTCAACGCCAAAGTTGCTACGTGCAGGGCCAAACCCAATACTAGGCACTTTCAGTCAAGCTTCTGCTTCTGAAGGGCCTATTTTGTCTTTGCGAGGCGCTGCAGGTAGGTGCACCTTCACTGACACTGAATGAGGTTATGCAGTGAGCTACGCACGGCGTTAATGTTACCAAAAGCGACTCGGTCCATGCCAAAATTTGAGCACAGCACAACCACGCAATCTCAGGGATTTCCTCACAAGCAGACAAACTCCTCATATCTGCAATGGTACAAGAGAGGGCCCGCAGGGCATGGCTAATTCTGTCGCGAAAGCTCAATATCAACAGTAGCGACTCAACGGACTTGTTGTCTGGGGCGCTGCCCAGGTACCAGCGACCGCAACAAGAAGATGTTGTGCCGAACTTCAAAGCCAAGAGCTTTCAGACTTAACGTCACCCGCGGAGGGGTATGAATGCCGCAGCATTCGATTGTGGTTACCCAAAACATCTTCCCAAATCTGCTCGCAACACGGTACGTCCGATGTTTGAGATCAGCCACTACGACAAAACCGATCATCCTGTCCATGGTTCCAGCGTCTACTCAGCGAAGTTTAGTCTACCTTTAATCAAACTATTAAGAACCTCGCGAAGAAGAAGATTTTGATATGTCGGAGCCGGACAGCGAAACGGAAGCCCAGGAATACCAGAAGCCAGAGGAGAAGCACAGAAAGCAACGCACAAACGAAAAGGAACATGTTTACAACAGTAGTACAATAATCATCTTTGAGGGTTCAGCCAGCGGTTCAGTGGAAGATGTGCTGGTTGGCGCACGACGAGAACTCGAGTCCAGGTGGAGGTGGCTGGCCTTCTATCTCCCAAAGCACGTCGCAAGTACGGACAGAGATGTCGCTACCGAGTGTATGAGGATCATCATAGAAGACATTTCTAAGGCACTGATCTAGATCTGGGACCACTCCATGAGTGTATGTGATACTCAAGTGGGCATTCTGGAAGGAAAAGGTACGTGTACACACATCTGCTAACTCATTCAAAAACAGCCAGCACTACCTTCCCTACCCCAAAGTCTCTAAAGGGGACGCTGACCACTCGTCTATCTAGTCTCTCGAAACCCCGCGGACGAATCTCGAGCAACAGAACTATGGAAGGATAGCGCGCAATGGATGAAGTTCGGGCGATTTCTCTACCCCCACGCCAACGTATCAACCACGACGCGTAACTACCTGCAGGATCTAGCATCGCTAGACCTACCAGACGGCGAGTCCTGGTTAGGCTCCGTGTCTGGTGAGATGGAAAGATATCTGGGTGAGTGGGACAGAAACGCTGTGCAGCGAACAGCGGTATTATCCGAACTGATGTTCAAGTCTGTGGCGTTCAGAGATGCAAGAGATTCACTTCAGCTGCGAGTATTCATGTGGCGTCTAAGCTGGATTGCCTTCATCTTCCTGCCTTTAACGTTCACTGTGGGCTTCTTCGGCATGACTAAGTACCACTACTCAAAGAACTCCAGACACAATCCGGCTCAACCACCACAGACGTCGACACATTCAAGTCGAACCCCTCAATAAAACGATGGTTCATCACCGCCATCGCAGTACTCGTCCTAGTCGTCATCGGCTGGTACGCCATCAAGCACAGCCTCTCGTCCACGCGCAAGGCGCCGTTACGCAGAGGCGTCTACGAAGCCATGTATCGCGACTTTGCCTCGACCGCCCAGCACTCTGGACTCTAAGCGGCCCCAAATTCGACGTGATGCTGGGCTCAAGGCTGGACCTTGTCAAATGGTGACTCAACTCATCACGACTTGGTTCGGTGCTGATAAACTAAACCCAGGCCCAAGCTACGACCCCGTTCCAGAAGACTTTGGCGCCTGGAGCGAATCCAAGCGCTGGCTAGCGCGACTTTGGCTTTCGCAGCTCAGTGATGGTATTAAAATGGCTATACGGCACGACGCATGATATATGTCTTCACGCGCTCAGCATCCCCGACTCATCCACTTCCGAAAACCTCAACCTCAATCAGCAGAACCACATGTATCTAACCTAACCTAACCTAACCTAACCTAATCTACTGACCCCTTTCTACCCACTATCTCAATCTCAAGCACTCGAACCAACTAGCTCTAGGATTTGTGCTACGCTACGCTACGCTACTTATGTATGGGTTGACGTTGAAACCCTCTTTCGTACTTCAAAACATCCTTATTCACGTAATACGGATGTACAGGAACAGAAGACAGAGAAGTGGCGTGCGAGGTCCGTAGGTCGAAGAAGAGGTAAGTAAGTAGATGAAACCACGCATGAGCGAAGTGTCATGGAGCGCGGTAAAAGCAGAGAAACCCATCACTTACCAGACACTCAACAGCAGGAGAGATAAGAAGAAACACCACGCACAATTGACAAGTGAAGCTAGCGAGTGGAAACTGTCAAGTGACAGTGCAACATCTGTTTGATACGCTATGGACACGTGCCAATCACATCCGCAATAGCTGTAGCTAGCCATCTAAAAGGAATGACCTCGAAGCGCGTCCGTCGGTAGACGAAACAAGCGGCTTCGTGAAGTGGATAAGGATAAAGAGGAAAGCAAACCCAAAACAAAACAAGAACCAAAAAACGCCTCTTCGCAACGGCTTAGCCGCGCGGTCCCTATTACGCAGTACCAAGAACATAACCAGTCTGAAACAGATGCACATACAGTCTTTGCTGCGAAAGCATATCAACGAGAGCCCGCTCAAGTCCAAAAATAATAACACACAATCCAACGCTTTTTGCCAAAGATTACAAGAACGCCAGTCATTACGTTCGTGAATCTTAATGTATCATACAGCTCCCCAAAAAGGTCTAAAATCGCAATTCTACACGGCGGCGAAGTCCAGGAAGTCGTACGAGCTGGGGTCCGACAATGTGAAGTCACCCATCGCCTTCATCTCAAGATCAAACTGCGATGAAGCCTCTGGCCGGATATCGAAGAGGTCCTCCAGTTCATCTTTTGTCTCGATTGGGGATGATGGTGGGGTTGTAAATTGTTGCGACTGCACAGACGACCTTGATGGTGAGTCTGTGATCTTCAGAGGGCTCGACTGTCGTCGTTCGTGACCAGATTCGCGTGAGCGTGGACGGCAGTCGGCTGGTGATAGTGGAGGTGTGTGCGAGTCTTCGGACAGCTGCTGAAGGAGGTTCATGGATGCGACTTCACCAGTATAAGATGTGGTGAGCGCATAGCTGGCCTCGTTCGTCTCTTCAGCATAAGGACTCGATGTAGTCTCGAAACTAGATGGTATTAGCAGAAATCAGGCCAAACCAGCGACACACATACCTGAATGGATCTGTTGATGAGTTCATTGGCTCGTGGAAGCTCCCTGACTCGGAAAGCATTTGCGATTTTGTCGGCTCGTAGGCTTCGTATGCGGCATCAGAGCAGGGTGAGCTGGCGGAAACGGATGAAGAGGCAGAAGCTAGGGCACGGCGCGTCCTGTTTGCCTTCTCCATTCGGTCCTCCATCTCCGGACGCTGCTTCTTTGGCCTGCCACGCTTGGCCTGTCGTCGCACGGCATCGGCGAAGCCACCAACGCACATGCCGCGTTGTCGGTGCCGTGTGAGGGCGTCTTGTCGTGCAAAGCCGGCACCGCAGGGGCACTTGTAGGGCTTGTTGCCTGTGTGGATCTTCGCATGGCGTTTGAGGTCGTGCTGGCGGACGAAGCACTTGCCGCATCCATTGCATTTGAATTGCCTGTCGCCAAGATGTGTCTGGACGTGGGAGCGGATGTTCTCCCTTCGGCCAAAGACCTTGCCGCAGTCTTGGTAGAGACACATCCACTTGTTTGTCTTGGGGTCCTGCTCGCTGATGTACCGTTGTACCTCTTCGGGAGCAATGCCAGTATACTCAAGGCTGGCGTCAATCTCAAGGTCAGTGTACATTGGTGCTTCCTCGTAAGGGCTGAGTGCGTCGGAAAGACCGTTAGAAAGAGCGTGAGCGGACATGTGGGGGTCGAGGGCAGGAAGGAGTGTCGGTGGTGGGTGTGAGAAGGCCATCTCTTGAGGCGAGTCTTCTGCAATGCCTTGGAGGAAAGGTTGCGCTAACCTCATACGTGGTGAGGCCTGGGGGGAGGGAGACACGTCTGATGTGTAGTAGCCTGACGAGTCGTAGCCATTGTCTGCCTCGGGGTTCTCAAAGTCAAAAGTCATTGCGCGCGATGTTGGCTGGAGATTGATGTCTGCAACATCGTTGAAGTTGGCTGGGTGCGGTGCCATGCCAAAGGACTCGTGACTTGGCAGTTGAGCTGACTTTTGCGGTGTGATGGTGGGGGTTGGGAGGATGTTGATGAAAACCTGTCCACATGAGCCATAGACTGACTGAATGTGCTCGTGGAGTTCCTTCAACTGTTGTTCGGTAGGAGGCTTGTTAGGAGACTGGGGGAGGGGGATTGAGGCAGGAGACTGTGGACGCTGCTGGTACAGGGGTGTCCGGGGCGATCTGCTTCTGGGAGAAATCTGTACTGGGGAGTGTAGGAAGGCCTCGCGGGGGCCCGGCTGGGGCTGGCTGTGCGATTGCGCTACTTGCATAGTATGCTGTGGTGATTGTCCTAGGTTAGTAATACTTACGGTACTGTGCTCCTGCTGGTAGGGTCCAGGGCTCTGTGCATGGATCGACTCAAGGTTGAGGCCTCGAAGATCCAAGCTCATGCCTGTTCGGTTGTGTCGGCGCTGGGGCTGGCTGACAGGGCTGGGTCGTACGCTGGGCATCTCGAATGCATTGGGTGTCGATAGTTGGCGTCTGTGTGGCATTCGTCGGCGTGAGATGCCCTGGGGTGAATTTGTGGACAGCATTATGTATGCTCGTCGAGTCCGGTCTGGTGGTTTCCGAGGACGGGTGTCCTGTTTGGTCCGATACTGATGCAATGTCAGCCAGTGTTGGGGTGATTGCAGGCAGCGTCTTTCATCGCTGCCCGAGGCCTCTCCCTCTCGACGTACCTCACGCAAATACAAGCGGCGCTCCGCCGGGCGGTTGGTCTCCTTATGGAATCCTCAGTACAGATGCAGTCTCCCAGAGCCTGCCTCACGTAAGTATCAACGGCCGAAGCCCGTGCAGGTGATTATAGAGCGCGAAAGCGGTGCTGGCGAGGTGCGGCCAGAGAGAGGCAAACAATGGATGCGCTAGAGGTTGTGGGGATGGGATGCGAGGGGTGGGTTCTCGAGGGTTGAGTATCAACGCAGCGAGGTGGAGATGACGCTGTCTAGTACCTCGCCTCTTCCGGCAATCCATCAACACAAACACCCGGCCACGGTTACCCAGCAACGCCACGCCACGCGCACGGACACAGGCTCCCGTTCCAAGTTTTTTGCCGCCGCACCAGCCACGACCAGGGCCACTGGTGCCACTAGTGCCACAGGCGGCTCGGCTGCTTAGTCACGGCCCACACTTGCTAAATCGCCAGCCCTTATCCAGACGAATTTCCCCTCCAGCAACTCTGCACCGACTGAGGAAGACAACCCGCTTGTCTAGGTAAGCAGCCGCCGTCGTGGCATATCTTCTGCGCCTGCGCGCGCCTCTCTCTTCTCTCTACTAACTTCCGCAGGCCGCCATGCAGATTTTCGTCAAGACCCTCACGGGTAAGACCATCACCCTTGAGGTGGAGTCTTCGGACACCATCGACAATGTGAAGTCCAAGATCCAGGGTACGTCGCGCACACTGCCGCCCACATTGCGCGCACAGCATCGCTAACCGCCGCGCAGACAAGGAGGGCATTCCCCCGGACCAGCAGCGTCTCATCTTCGCCGGCAAGCAGCTCGAGGATGGCCGCACTCTTTCCGACTACAACATCCAGAAGGAGTCGACCCTCCACCTGGTGCTCCGCCTGCGTGGTGGTGGCAAGAAGAGGAAGAAGAAGGTCTACACCACCCCCAAGAAGATCAAGCACAAGCGCAAGAAGACCAAGCTCGCCGTCCTCAAGTACTACAAGGTCGACGGTGACGGCAAGATTGAGCGTCTCCGCCGCGAGTGCCCCCAGCCCGAGTGCGGTGCTGGTGTCTTCATGGCCGCTATGCACAACCGCCAGTACTGCGGTCGCTGCCACCTGACCTACGTCTTCGACGAGGCCAAATAAGCGCATCACCCACTACCTGCGATACGAGTTACGACATCAAGACAACCATTGGGAGGGCTGAAAGGCATCCACCATATGTCGGGCATATAGCATCAATCAAACGTCCAAAAGACTTCACAAAAACCTCCATCTCGCCACTATGTCCATGCTTCGTGATCTCGTGATGTTGAAACCTAACCATCTTTCAGCTCGCCGCCACAGCACTTGCAGACCCTGCTGAGCACTAGCCATGTCCGTCGGCTCCATCACCGCCGCGTATCCACGACAACGCCCGCACCTCCCGCTTTTGCACGCGTAATCGAAAAGACTCAGCTTTAGCAAATTACCAGATCCATCAACACATCTCATGTCTCCTCCGCATAAGTATTAGTGCTGCAGCCTACTCACATAGTCCGTAGCAACCACCCAGAACACATCAATTCGGCAGGGCAGAGCTGTGCAGTATCCGTAGTCAGTGTCGTTACAATCTCCTGTGTCTCGATGAGGTCTCAATTAACATCCTTGACGAGACTAATCTATTCATGATTGTCATTCCACATCTATTGAATTTCATCACATGCAAATCCCCTCATAACCCAACACCCATGCCTCGCGCCTGTATGCTAACGCCGACTATGCAACCCATATATACCCTCTTCCACACAACCCCCATCACCGCAACTACGCCCTCGCCGTCCGGGGCTCAAGCAGCGTCTTCCCGCTCGGCCCGCTCTTCTGGAACCCCTCTTCGCGGGAGAAGACGCGCTGTCCGCGCAGAAAAGTCTCTTTAACGACGCCCTTGAGTGTCTTGTTCTCGTACGGCGAGACCTTGTTGCGGAAGAGCATGGTGCTTGGTTCGACCTGGGTGCTGTTAGTGTCTATCTAGAGTTTTATAATTGCGATGCAACGTACCAGGAACTCGGCAGTCTCGTCGAAGACGACAATGTCTGCGTCGAAACCGACGCCTAGGTCGCCCTTGAAGTGCTCGAGACCGACTTGCTTAGCGGTGTTTTTGCAGCACCATCGTACGATTTCTTCGACGCTGAATTTCTCGTCTCGCTTCAGCCCTTCGGTCCATAGGATGGGTAGGCCAAGTCCGACGGAGCTGATGCCACCCCATGCACCGAAGAAGTCGCCCTTCTCCTCGGGACCCTCCATCGGCGTCTCGGCGCCCGACTCGTCGGCAGACGAACAGTCTTGGTCGTGGTTGAGGGTACGTGTGGTGTGTTTCCTCGGCGCCAGGTGTGGTGGGAGGAGCTTGATCTCGGGTGTGCAAGGTGAGTGGTCAGAAACGACAGTTTGAATCACACCTTCGCCCTGATCTTGCTGCAACTCCTCCCATAATCCGTCTTGGTTTGACTGGCTCCGAATAGGCGGGCAGCATTTGTGGCGGGTGTCGCCTTCCTGGATGCCCTCGGCTGCGAGAGCGAGATAGTGGAAACATGTCTCTGCTGTAATCTTGACACCCTTGGCGCGGGCGGCACGCAGCATAGGGATTGCTTCTATAGCAGACAGATGCACAATGTGGAGTTGCAGCTCAGGAGCTAGGTGGGCGAGTGAGAGGATCTCGGCGACGGCGTAGGTCTCAAAGGATGGAGGGCGAGAGGCCAGGAATGTCGAGTATGTTGTTAGGGGACCCTTGGGGGCGAGAGGTGGATTGGCGCGTTGGACATCATCACCGACAGAGTCTGCGACAGGAGGGATCATTTCAGCATGGAACATGAGTGTTGTGGCCGAGTCCTTCAGTTCGAGAAGAGCTTTCTCGATGTCGAGCGAGGAGACGGCAGGGAATTCTTCAACCTGGGACGGTGTCAGTTCTGTAGTTCTGTAGAACAGCGAGAGGCACTTACACCACTATCACACAAGAAGCCCTTGAAGCCGCGCACACCTGCGTCAACTAAACCCTTAAGGTCCTTGTCATTGCCAGGGATGATGCCGCCGTAGAAGCCAACATCCACCCAGCACTTGCCCTTTGAGGCATCCACCTTGATGTTGAGGTTTTCAACAGTTGTGGTAGGAGGGATAGCATTCAACGGCATGTCAACAACTGTGGTAACACCTCCAAAAGCAGCGGCGCGAGTTCCAGTCCAGAAGCCTTCCCATTCCGTGCGGCCGGGTTCATTGAGATGCACGTGAGCGTCGACCAGCCCAGGGAGGAGAATGTGAGGTGAGTAGTCGGTGTAAGGTGTTCCCTCAGGGAAATCTGATTGTGGGAGAACCGAGTGGAATATCGATGTGATTTTGCCAGTGTTGCTTGATATGATAATGGTTGCTTCAGTGAGTCGACCTGCGACTACTGCTCTCGAGGACGCAATTACTGTGATTGGCTGAGAAGGCTGGCTATGCTCAAGCGGTGGAGGCGAGGTTGCGTGAGGAGCCATCTTGATGCTTTTGACAGAATGTGAGGTTTGAGGTAGGACGTAAAAAGCAGACTCTGACGAATCTGTTATAGAGAGTGTAAGCCTGATTATAGAGCTTTGGTTTCGGTAATCGCGGGGAAGAGTATGTGGGATGTGGGATGGGTTTGGAGGCCAAAGATAAGCGGGACGACGTGTGTATTGTATTGAACGTGACTGTTGACGAAGAAATCCACGTTGACTGAGCCTTGAATCTTTTGAAGAAAGAGGATAGTGATCCGAGGACGATTTAGTCGAATATATTGAGACCAAAAACGCCCAAACCTGGGGTACAGGCTCTTATCTATGCACCAAAATGGGCATTCGAGACTTCTGGTAAAAACCTGGAGAAGACATGGCGCCAGGGGCTGTAGTCTAGCGGCGACAGACCGCCTCGTTTTACTCGATCAAAATTGGTAGTCGGGTAGATATGTAAGGTTATCAACACCCTTGGTCATGCATCTCGAACTCGCTCCCGCTCTTCGGCGCGAGCGCGGCCAGCACGGTCTCAGCCGTAGCTTCGTGCGAACATGCTGAGATAGACTGTGACTCTCGTTACAAGAGTGCTGTCGAATTGCAAACTCAGGCTCTATAGGCAGCAACATTCTCATGGAAACCGATAGCTATGCATTTGGTGCAAAAGAGGCAGTTTGCGGGGTTTCTTTGTTACGCGGAGTTGGCCGTGATGCTCACCACTGATAAGGTGTTGAGTCGTATCGTAACAAGACCGGGGTCTGATCGACGCTACGTTTAAGGGAGCTAGCGCAGGACCAACGGGAGGACGTCACGTTCTTAATAAAGGTCAACGCCCTCGAGATAGCGAGAGTAGATATAGCGAGGTCAGTAGGTTCCTACACTTGTCAATTTCTCTATTCTGGAATACTGATCGTTCTCGCGCAGGTTCAAAGAATGCTGCCAGCTCGAAAGGCTCATCGGAGCCAGCAACGAAGATCCCGGAGAGACTAATCCTCCGTCAGCCTGCGTACCTCTCAACACGCCTGCAGCTTGCGTCCGACTTCCTGTTACTCGATAGAGCAAGATCCCATCGAGTAAGAGAAACGCATAGCTAGGACTCAACACGGCCTTCCGGTGTTTTAGGCGCAACACGGAAGACTGAGCCCTGTCGGACCTCACCGAAGACTGTTCAACGACCGAGCGTCATAAATGCCACTGCGCCGCCGATTTTCGTTTTGCGAAGGCTGGAAGTCTCGCGCTGCACAACTACGCTCGACTTGACGAAGCGCTGCGATGCGTGTCGACAACACTCATACTGGAGATTTGACGCTCCATACAGAATGATATTCGGCCACAGCCGTGTCGTTGATCGCCAACGAACACAAATCCTGAGGTGGTTCGCGTCATCGGCGACTTACGGCTGGACCCTGTTATGATCGAGTAATGGTTTGCAAATTTCACGCTTCCGGAGATGTTCTCTTTCCGTAGCGCGACCATGCTATGCACTAGGACCGACGATAGCGCTGTTCAGCCCGGCTTTGTGTGGTTTGCTGCGGTGATCCTGACGCCGACGTGGGCGTTGCGGTCGATGCCGACAGAAAAGCTCTCGTAGCGCCTGCTCTGCGAAACGCCTTCGGACACGAATCTTCGATGCGGTGCAGCTGCGCAGGCCGCGACAATCTACCCGTTCAGCAAGGTGCTACGACAAAGCTCGGTCTTCGTTGGATGATCAACTTATAAGTTCGGTTGTTGCTCTGTCGACGCATCACGTTGGCATTCTCACGTGCATGTGTGGAAAGTTCTGTGTCATAAAATGTTGGATATCATGGTATAGGACGCCGTGAACGCCTGCGCAAAATCGCGAACCGTAACTTGCATCGTAGAGCTGAAGCCATAAGCGAATGCCGACCTCTTGAAACCCCTAGGCTGAGAAGCTATCAGCTAGTAAAAGCTTTTGAGGGTCTTCCTTTCCTGCTGTGAGGCCGTATTCTGGGACATTTCTGCAGCTCGAGCTGCAGACAGCATCTTTTGACTGGTGTAGAGGCTTGCTTGTAGTCCATACTTGTTAGCAGTTGCTGAGTACAAATCCAGATATGTGAAAGCATCCGACTTGTAGTAGATACTGCGACCCTGACTGAGCAGATCCAAATCTTCCAATTCCTTGAGCACGCGGAGCACGTCCTCCTCATCTCGGAAATCTTTAGTGTAGATACAAACTGTGCATAGGTTAGACGAATTCCAGGAAACAGTATGTCGTTCTGGTCATTCTTACTAAGTCGTTCATCCTTGCCATCGTCAGGTGCTACCTTGGCTGTTGGGCCGAGGCGGTCAGTGGTAACAGCTTCGACGATGGTCTTCCATATCTGAGTGATTTCTTCGACTTTCGGGAACAGCATCCACTAGGAACGACTGATTAGCTTTGTGCACAGCATTTTGAGCCAACACCTCATCTCACCTTTCCCGACAAAACACCAGTCTCGACGGCAAGCTTGCTGAGGCTGTGTTGTAAAGCTCTGGCTTCCTGGTTCCAAGCGCGAGTGACTGTGCTCCTTGGACCAAACCGTCCCTTTTCTTGGATCGCGTTCCGTTTCTGCAGCGAGTCTGCAAGCAGCTTCGCGCCGCGGTCCTTAAACGCGGCAACTCGTGGGCTTGCAGACTTGTCGCGCGGGTCACGATGGGGATTGGCAGCCCAGATCCACTCGCAAGTGAGTGCTGATGTGGTGAGGGGCGGAACACGCTTGACGAAGGCATCTGCCGTTTCGCCCAGCTGCCACGAGTACGGTTGACCTTTCATAGGGTTGAAGAGCTCCCGCTTAGTTGATAGCATTGGTGATGGATCCCGTTTCCGCTTGCCTTTGCCTAGCCTGGCGAGTCGCTCTTCTTCCATGGCTTTCCTGTCAAGGCCTGAGGAAGCGGGAAGCTGATTAGCACGCTTCGAAGTGGTAAGAGGCATGGGTTTCTTGGTTGGTGTGGCATCGACGTCAGAGACAGCTCCTTTGCGAGCTTGAAGTTTTTCCGGCGATACAATAGCATTCAAGTCCTTACTGTGGGAGGACCAGAAGGCCTTTGGAGTAGTTTGGTTGCTGAGTGATTCTTGATATTCCTGCTCGTTCTCATCACCTGCGATATGATTAGCGTTACACAATGATATCGAACGTGATGAGGGAGAGTAACTAGAGGATCTAGTAATGACAGAGCGCGATGATTGCACCAAGTAAATGGGGATGAATGGCAGCCCGCGACTGCCAGTTTGGTGAAGAATGACGTGATGGCGTCACAAGCTGTAAGAGAACTCACCATAGAAGCTCGAGTCATCCGAAATCCATCCACTGCCCGCAACCATCTCTTCTGTCGTAGCCATGTTGCGCACTCTAGTCACTTTGATAGTGGTTGAAGTGTGATATGATTGGAACGGCTCTGGTGGATACGCGAGTGGATGGTGACGGCACGCTAGCAGCCTAAAAGAGAAGGGACGAACTCTAGACCAATTTACGCGAAAAGTCGCGCTAGTGATCAGGCGCGTCTCACGTCTAGCAGCCATCGCACAGTTGTGACAGTACACGAATACACGCACACACACACACACACACACACACACACAACGTGCATACAGCCAAGATGCCGCACTTCATATCACCAGATTCCACGCCAGCAGACGAATCTTCGAGAGAGATGTCGCAAGCGGACAACATCAAACCCGAGCCAGAAACACAAGACGCCGCGATGGAGGATGCACCTAGTCCAGCGCCAGCACCAGTGCCCACCGAGAAGTCCAGGGTCAATCTGGAAGAGTTGTTTGACGATGACGATTCTGATGGCGAGTTTGCATCCAGCGCACCTATAAAGTCTGAGGAAGAGGCCTCTCAATCAGCACCACTGTACGCTATCATGCAACCCACGCTGCAACAACAAGCACTCACGCAACTACAGCAAGATAACAAGCCAGTCTTCATTCTCCGATCCTGAGATTATGCGCGCTTTCTACCAGCGTCTCTTTCCCTTCCGCTACCTATTCCAATGGCTGAATCACAGCCCAACCCCCTCCAACGACTTCGCCCACCGAGAGTTTGCTTTCACTCTGCCCAACGACGTTTACCTGCGCTACCAATCGTTCCCTACCGCCGATCTCCTCCGAAAGCAATGTATCCAGATGCTGCCCTCACGATTCGAAATTGGCCCTGTATACAGCACCAATCCACGCGACCGCAAGACTCTCCGCAAGGCAAGCGCATTTCGACCACTGATGAAAGAGCTGGTCTTCGATATAGATATGACGGATTACGATGACATCCGAACGTGTTGCACTGGTGCATCCATCTGCCACCGATGCTGGGCCTTCATCACGATGGCAATAAAAGTCGTGGACGTTGCGCTACGCGAAGACTTTGGCTTTTCCCACATCCTTTGGGTGTACTCTGGTCGCCGTGGAGCCCACGCATGGGTGTGCGACAAGCGCGCGCGACTATTGGACGACCAAAAGCGCCGTGCTATGGCCGGCTATCTCGAGCTCCTGAAGGGTGGTGACCAAGGTGGCAAGAAGGTCAATGTCAGGCGGCCGCTGCATCCTCATCTAGAACGGAGCCTGGATATCCTCAAAGAACATTTCCAGACCAGCATTCTCGCAGAGCAGGACCCCTGGGCCTCAGCCGAGAAATCAGCACACCTCCTCAACCTCCTTCCCGACCCCACACTGCGTGCCGCGCTCCAAAAGAAATGGGATTCGGCACCCTTACGTCCATCTTCGATGAAGTGGGGCGACATTGACACGTTAGCAAAATCTGGCGCGCTATCAAAGACTCCCAAAGACCTCCGTGAAGCAAAACAAGACATCATCCTCGAATACACATATCCGCGCCTCGACGCCGAAGTCTCCAAAAAGTTGAACCATTTACTCAAGAGCCCCTTCGTCATCCACCCGGGCACAGGTCGCGTTTGCGTCCCCATCGACACACGGAAGGTAGAAGAATTTGATCCTCTGGGCGTCCCCACCGTCACACAACTACTGCAGGAGATCGATGAGTGGGAGGGCGATGAGAGTGAAAAGAAGCTGCAAGATTGGGAGAAAACAAGTCTGAAGCCGTATGTGGACTACTTCCGCAAGTTTGTGGCGGGTTTGATGGACGAGGAGAAGCCGGCCTTGAAGCGAGAGAGGCAGGAGGGTGCTGATGCTATGGAGTTTTGATGATATCATTTGTGCTGGGCGTCTGGCGTTTGCTGGATGGATGATACGGTGTTTATGTGTAACGAATTTGGATGTGTATATAGTCCCCTGTCATGCGCATAGTCTTGGATTGCGTTTGCTACGCGTCAGGCCACTTATGAAGTGTACTCTACAACCCACTTCTTTCCTCTTGCTTCATCTCTGCACTTTGCCCCCGCTGAATCAAACCTGACGCAACATGTTCACATGTTATTTATTTGTCTGCGGCACTGCCAACTGGAATAGTCTTCGGAGATGTGTACGTTGTGTTGCTCCTCTCACACGGTAACGAAAACACAGTTTTTCGAAAATGTTAAAAGCGAAGTTTATGACCTTCTATGCTCTTCTCTTTCCCCGCTGCGTTGTTTAAGAATCCATACATCGAACGTGCTGTGGTTCTTCAATTCCTCAAATCGAAGTCAGATCTCTTCTATTCGTGGTTCATGCTTTCGTGTGTATCCAGATTCTACGAAAATCAAAAATGACTCAATTCATGGGTGTTTCCGAGTCTGGACGGTTATTTAGTATATCTACGGGCTCAGATGTTCGCGTTTGTAGCACTTCTTGCGAAAGCAGGCGTGCATTGCTCACGTGCTGTCTCTGTCTCTGTCTCGCTCTTCCCACTCAGAGCAGAATTTTGAAAAATCGACCAACTGTAATGCCATATTTTCTGTTCTCCCCTCTTCCGCACTTCTATCTTCTCTTATCAAGATTTGGGGAACGACATGGTTCGTTCGTTCATGGAACTGAAATCAAATTGCGTTTAGTTGTGGTTCATGCTTTACACAGGCTTGAGCCTAAAGCTGTTTACATTAGATCAGTCGGGCAAGACTCATGCTTTTCTTGGCTCTTCCCAGCTCCAAGGAAAGCAAAGTAAGCTCATACTCTATAAAGTGCACTACCGATATCTGGCGCCTTCTTGTTCTTCTTCTTTAGATATTCCTCTCCTTAGAAATGGAAAAGTCCAAACTTCTGTGACTGTTCTGTTCGTGTACTCGAATTCGAAAATGGTAAAACACAGATTTTTGTAGGCTATCAATTTTGCACGCCGCAAAGAGAATGCCGACTATCGCATGGGTTTTACGAGAGAGCAGAAGCTGTGTATGCTTACCAAAGCGCGACTAAAAGACAGAAAATATGCATCAGCCCAAGCTCATGTTTGTGTCTAAGAATTTGTCTGCACCTAAAGGATTACAAGAACATTGATGTGTGTCTGAGCCGACAAAAAGAACTTACAGACTTGCTATGTTTCGCCCTTCCTCTTCTCTCCCTTCCCTGACTAGCTTGCTCCTAAAAACGATTCAGCAGCTCTAATCATGTCTGTAGGCTCTATCGAGTCTACGTATATTGAAATGGACCACGTTCTTTGCATAACAGGAGACTTAGAACCTTCACATCTACAAAAGCTTTCTACTGTCAAAATCCCGGGACATGAAGCTGATGTTCAGCGCAGCTTCGTATCTCTTCTACCCCCAAAATTAGAATGTGCAACAAAGAGTACAGAAAACTCACATGGTATCCATATATGTCCTCTTCTTTTCTTCCCTCTGACGCTTTTGCCCTCAAAAATAAATGCGTTGCCCTCTGGTTCATGTCTATGTAGACGTATAAATGCCGCTTAGATAAAATGTAGCGACCTTTGTCCTATGTGTCTGGCTTGAGTAGCAAACCCAAAAGAGCTAAATACTCGGCTCTTACTACTAAGTGAGTATCGAAAGAACGGTATGTCGTAACGCCAGCTCCTCTTCTACAGCCAAATCAAAAAGTGTAATAGAAAATGCTATAAATGTACGATCGCTCCGTATATGGCCTCTCCCGCGCTCGTGTCTGTGGAACAAAATGCAAAGAGGCAAATTCATGCTCTTGGACCACACCAAACCTATGCGTCTCAAACCATAGCACTTCGATCGATTTCAACTAGTGTAAAATTGTCTGTAGTTTTGCTATTAAAAGCTGACAATAATTAGCTTACTAACGTCATGAATTTAAAGTCTGTCTGTTGAAACTGAAAAAACAAGTATTGGTGTGCTCTGAAAATCATGATCTTGCTATTCCATGCCTTCTTCTCCTTTTTCCTCCTCTACACTCATACTTCTCAACCCTAAACCTTCAGGGCCAGACCAAATAACCCCCTGCGCTCCTCAAGCGCCCAAAACACCCAAAATATCCCTCCTCCTCCTCCTATGAAGAACAGTAGAAGACTTTTTCACGTTGTTGTCTCCGCTTTTCCCGCAACCCTCCCAAAACCCGAGCCTTCAAGCCAACAAGCCACGAACTTATCTTCTGTAGCTCCACAGACTGTTGTAGAAGAAAAACACAAAGCCTAGAACACAAAGGAATTATTCAAGGCCCAGTGATGTAACTCTATCCTCGTGTTGAGTCATCCAAATAGGAAGATGAGATACATAAAGCTGAACTCCATGCTCCGCGCTCTTCTGTTTCTACATCTACCCAAGCAACTACACCCACTTCCCCTCTACCAAAAATCATCAAGGAGCACGTCATGCATCCTCTCCATATCTTCACCATCAACCTACAAACCCCAATTCCTCTAAAAGTAAACCTTATACTCTCGCACCTCTACTATTCTACACCTCCGGCGCCCTATATTCTTCTTCTCCTGTTGAATAGCGCTGTAAGTTCATCTATGTGTCTGACTGAACCCGCCCGAGCCAAAATCACGCTTGTTCCCGTGCGGCTTTGAAGTTATGATGTCCATCTAGTCTGCTTCTGCATGGGAAGGGAAAGGGGAGGAGTTAGATACTGACATCGTTATTCCTCTTTTCTCCCTCTTCTCCTACCGGGGAGGGCGTTTGCGCGTCCAACCCGCGAATGAAAAAGAAAACAAAAACGAAAACAAAAAGACGAAGGACACGAGATAATGTCTTCCTCCCCTGGCCCTCCTCCCTGCTTTTAGGACATGCTTTCGAATCTACCGACAAAAACTCTTGACTTATTAAGGAATGTTCTGTTCTCTTCTCTCCAGTCTATGGAGGACCGTACGACAGGGGAACGAGTCGTGAAATAGTTGAAAAACAGGTGTGTTGTGTATCCGAAATCGAGGACGATTTAAAATATTCATTCCATCTATGTACTCCCCTCCCTTTCCCCCTTTATAGCAGTCACCACCTCTGCTAGCCAAGAAAAAAAAGAACCAAACGCCTCGCGAATGCAGCGAAATGACAAATGTACACACACACGTTCAGCTCGGATCGGATATATCCTTAGTATTTACAAATACTTCTTCGGCGCACCGCCACGCCTCTTCTTGTACACTAGATAGGCGCCTGTAACCATGATCTGGACTGCGAATGCGATAGCCAGCAGACTCATCCAGCTGAGGCCATGGTCAGCAACGACTTTCTTGACCACGTTGGGGATGTCGCTGTGATTGTCCTCCAGACGCCTGTGCATGCTGTTCAGAGCTTCCTTGAAGTCTTTGCTTTCGAGATCGCGCAGGATCTCGAGCGAGGTGCGCTCGATTTTCTCGCTGATGCGCACGTTGTGGGCGGAGCGGTCGTCGATGGGCGCAAGGCGCGACATGAGTTCGTTGTGGCGGTGTTCGGCTAGCTCGTTGGCGGCTTCGATGGCGGAGTAGATTGCGGCGACGTGGTGGGCAATGTCTTGGATGCGCTCGTGGAGGTCGGCGAATTGGCCTTCTTGCGTAGTTATGCTGGAGGCTAGGACGTCATGGATCCAGCCCGGGACGACTTGGGAGGACGCCATCTTCTTGGGGGGCTGGTTTTGCTGTTGCTGTTGTTGTTGTTGCTGCTGCTGCTCCTGCTGCTGTTGTCCTTGCTGCTGTTGGTGCTGCTGGTTGCGGGCGTCAGGGAAGCGCTGCTTGTTGGGCTCTTCGCGGGTGTGCGAGTTCGTGGTGCTGACGAAGAACTTGTGAATCTCGAACGAGTCAGGGTTCTCAGCAGAGGCGGCGCTGATACCGAAGTGGTAGTCTTTGGGCAATTTGACCTGCTCTTTGTTAGCTTGCACGTCATGGATGGGTGAGCAGCGAACGCACCTTGTCTGTCTTGAAGCAGGACTCGCCGTCAACAGTGACTTCGAGGAAGCCTGCAGCATGGTGCAGCTTGATGGAGCTGAGATGTCCGCGATTCCTGTATGCGTGGTCGCACTTGCCAAAAGCCAGCGTGTCTGGGTCAGGGTGCGACTTGATGTCGATGGTCCCGTCGTTGAGGAAACCGCGCACTGAGCCACCATGGCCTTCGTACTGATCAATGACGAGAACCAAGCCATCGAACTTGTGCGATGTGTACAGGCTGTGTGGCATGTCGTGCGCCTGGCTGTCCTTGACGTACCAGAGCTGCAGGTTGCCGCCGCCGCGCTCCATGCCTGTCGCCCTAAAGTCCAGCTCGGCGGTCCAGTCGCCGTCATGGTGCAGGGCATCGATGGACCATAGCGAGCCGCGTTTGCTGCCCGGGTAGGGAGGTGTGAGGATGACGCGGTCGGATAAGATCTGAGGCTGGTAGCCGTCGATGCCCTTGACGTCGAAGTGGGGGATGGCGCGGAGATCGGGCGAGATGTAGACGCCGTCTCTGTGGCCGAAGCTGAGGTTGTCTATGATGTATTGGGCACGCGCTGTAGATATGGCAAGGGTGGACCAGGCGATAGTCTGGAGAGTTTGGCGGGTTATGTACATGGTGAAGGCGGTGCTCGCTTTGAGCTGGGTGCTATTCTGGAAGATTCGTTTGATGTGTATGTAGATAGCCAGATATTACAGTCTACGTCCTGTCAGTCTACACCCCGCATATGGTCTGCCACGAGCGCGACTCACATCAGATGAAGGTAGCTCTGCCGGGGTTGCACAAGGGCGCATGCGACAATGACAGAGAAACAGCAGACCGGTGCCGAAAAGCAATTGGGTATCTTGAAAGGAGACGTAGAGGAACAGAGGACTGCCGCCAGCTGGGCAGGATCGGGTATGTATACACAAGTTAGCACGGGTAATATGGAGGCTCAAAGAGCTTATGCGTGTCCTTTAGAAGACGCATGGTCTGTGCATAAGCTGGTTGCAGGTCTATCGGTACGACTATGTTTGGTCTTTGAGACGTTTCGTCGTTGGAACGCCCATGGGGTCTCCAAGGCGAGGTGTACGGTTCACATGGACGCCGTGCACCTCCACAGCTTTGAGGATTTACTAGCACATGCATTTCAGAGAGCAGAAAGCAGAAAGGCGCGCAGTCGTCGTACCTTTAGTCATGCCTTGCGTCGACGCTGATTCGGCAGGACTTCGGCAGGATCCATGACCGCCTTAGATCTATTCATCATCAACCATTCCACCACCAGTGGCCACCACCATCTCGGAATCGTCCCTCTCACCACCGCCCCCACCGCGACCCTCACATATCCTCAACTCGCACAATGGCAGCTCCCGACCCCAAAGAAGCGTGGCAGCGCATCCAGACCGAGCTGACCCGCCGCACCGCGCGCTTCGGTGGTGCAGGCGGCGGCGGCGCACCCAAGGGCACAGCAGGCGGCATTGCTGGACTCGTCCTGCTCGGTGGCGGTCTCTGGCTCGCCAACAACGCCCTCTTCAACGTCGACGGAGGACACCGCGCCATCAAGTACACGCGTCTGGGCGGCGTGCAGAAGGAAATCTACAACGAGGGCACCCACTTCAACATGCCGTGGTTCGAGACGCCCATCACCTACGACGTGCGCGCAAAGCCCCGCAACGTGGCTAGCTTGACTGGCACAAAGGACCTCCAGATGGTCAACATTACCTGCCGTGTGCTCAGCAGGCCGCGGGTCGAGGCCCTGCCGCAGATCTACCGCACCCTGGGCACCGACTACGACGAGCGCGTGCTGCCCTCGATTGTCAACGAGGTTCTGAAGAGCGTCGTCGCCCAGTTCAACGCCAGTCAGCTTATCACCCAGCGTGAGAACGTTTCGCGACTAGTCCGTGACAATCTCGTCCGAAGAGCAGCGCGGTTCAACATTATGCTCGACGACGTCTCCCTGACAGTAAGTCGCCTCCTCCATCCCTCTGCCTCAAGCCGCACCCACTAACACCATCTCCCCAGCACCTCGCCTTCTCCCCCGAATTCACCGCCGCCGTCGAAGCCAAGCAAGTAGCCCAGCAAGAAGCCCAGCGCGCCGCCTTCGTCGTCGACAAAGCCCGCCAGGAGAAGCAAGCTACCGTCGTGCGCGCGCAGGGAGAAGCCCGCTCCGCCGAGCTGATTGGAGACGCCATCAAGAAGAGCCGCACCTACGTCGACCTGCGAGAATTCGAAAACGCACGCAACATTGCCCAGATCCTGCAGCAGAGCGCCAACAAGGTCTACCTGGACTCGAATGGCCTGGGTCTCAACGTTAGCCAGACAACGAGCGACAAGGAGAAGAGGGCGAAGCAGTAGATGAGTTGGCCAAGAAGGGAAGGAAGAGCATGCTATATTGTGTATAACTAGGACTACAACAACTACATTTGCGAGTCGCGAGCGCAGAAGGGAAAGATGAATGAGAGAGGGGGAAGAGAAGAGTAAGAAGTCTTGTCAGCGTGCGAGTAGGTAGTAGCTTTCCACTCATGTCTAACTACCAAAGTTTTTGGAACCCAAAACCTAGCTTATCCTTTTCTCTTACTTGCCTCCCGTACATCCGTCGCCACTATCCATCTCCCTGGCCAACACCCTAGCCCTCTCCACCACCACTTCCTCCACCCCCTCAATACTCCCTCGCCTCTGATCCCGCTCCATCTCACTCTCACCCTCACTCCCACTCTCATTTGACTCCTGCCGAGCCATCAACTTCCTCAGCCGCGGATCCGAAGCTGGATCAGGTCCTGTATCGTCGTCATACATGCCGCTGTTGTCGCGCGCGAGGCGAGGGTGGATGCGGGTAGCTGGCGGAGGGTAGATGGTGGGGTTATCGTGGTCGTCTTGGATGTCGTCAGTGTCGCCGGTGTGGTCGGGTTCAGTGGTGTCGTGGTGGTGATCGGCAGTAGTGTGGCGATGGCCTTGGTTGTTGCCGTTGGGTTGTGGAGTGTTAGCATTTGGCATATTGAAGTACCCTTCATCCGTCTTCTTCTGCTCTTTCGGGTCGCTGAAGGGCGATATATCTGCAGTCTGCGAGAGCATTGGTGGTGGCTTGTTGAGGTGGCTGAATGTGGGAGGTTGTGTGATTTGTGCTTCGTCCAGGCATTTGTGCTTAGAGTTTGAATGGGCTGTCATACAGTCTTCGACTTTGTGTACCGCGCTTGGCGTGGCGGACATGCGTCGGATCTCAGGGATGGTGGATGTTTGCTTCGGCGTGCTGCTAAATGAAGATCGGGAGCTGGTGCGGCGGGTGAGCTCACGACTTGAGTCGAACACGGGCCTCTCTTCTCTTCGTATGCTGGGCCTGGATTGGATGTGGTGGGGACGCTCCAGAGAGTAGTGCTGTAACGTGCGTGAATCGGTTTCCAGGACACGATTCTTGCCTGATCGATCTTGGTTGTCTGAGGGCTGGCCTTCCCGATTTCCAATGCAGATGTTTCTCGTGAATAACAAGCTATGTCTTCGAGGTGAGTTCGTGGGTGAAGAGGATCGATAGCACAACCTCGTGAGGATGTCGACCCCACAAGGGCTGGAGCGTTTTCGTGATCTCGTGCCAGAACGATGGTGTTCCGCATCGTTCGGACCATCTGCCCACCCACTGGCGGCAAAGTGAGGCGTGTACTCGCTGCTACGCTTTGCAGAGCGCCGAAGCTGGTTGGTATCCTCGAGAGATGGCCCAAAGTATTGATCAGGCCATGGGGTTGTCTCTGACGAAGCGCGCGCGTGGTGACCGGCAGCTGGTGAGAAGCGATACGGTGAATGCGCTCGTAACGCGGTGACGAGCTTTGAGCCGGTCTTCTGCTGAAACAACGGTATGTGATTGGCACTGGGGATTGGGAGAAAAGTGTAGCATGAGGCCAGCAACTGCAATGCAATTGCTTGAATGAGAGCATCGAATCTTTCAGCGTGGTCGAGTGTATTAGGAGGTGAAGCGGCTGGCTCTCTTAGCCGTGTAAGGAGTTCGCTAGCTGTAGGGACAATCTACCTACACGTCAGATTCATGCATTGCTTCACGACGACAGCCACATGTACCTTGCCTGTATAACTGCTCCTTGAGGCCCAGAACTCATCGTGTCTACGCAACTTCAGCCACGCCGCCACTTCCTTCATAATCGCAGCATCTGCTTTGCTGTAACCAGTGCCGTCATCCGCCTTGTCCAAAGATTCATCGTCCACCAGCCGTGTACGAACGTCGGTTTCACCACTTCCCTCAGACGGCCAGTCCAGGTACAGAGATCGAGGTGCAACATCGGGCGAATGCTGGGGAACGACGCTTACACTGCGTGGAGAGGGCGAGGACGGTAACATGGCGTTGGAGACTATAGCTGCATCGTCGATACAGATACAGACGAGTCAGGTAATGATGTGGTCGATACAAGTATGTAAGGGGTGGAGCCAATCTATCGATGTTCTCACAGGGTCATGTAGGTGTTGAGGGTGGTCTTGAGTTGCGTTTGTCGTAGAGTGAAGTGGGCATGCGTTGTGCCTTCCAGCAGTTCACCTCTATCTTCAGCAGCCGCAATCGCGACCACAGTTTGTGCTTATTAGCCCACTTCGTCTTTTACTTCCCGAGACTCGCGCTCCCAGCTCTTTTCCATTTCTGTAAAAGCGAATCAGGTCCCACTCATCTCGACATCCCCAGCCTCCGGTGCCGTGTCTTGCGCATGATCCGGCGTAGCATCTGCTGTCGCCGACACCAAGCGTGAGCCATCTGCCGATTTGGACACCACAAGACGCGTCGACTCTCCTCTCTTTGCTTTTGCCTGGTTTAGCCTCGCAAGGAAGCTTGCCGGCGCTGGATCTGATACTTCTGCAGGCCTTTCCGTGCCTTCAGTCGCACCTTCAGCCTGCGTTGCGACTGTGTCCTGCATTGCAACTTCATCTGAACCGTCGAAGAGATCATCTCGGGGACGCAAACGCCCTACCCTTGCTACCAGCTTTGCAGAACTCATCGCCAGTAGATCGACGTTTGGTAGCGAGCGAAGCGGTTTCTCTTCCGAACTTGCATTCACCTCTGGCTTTGCGAAAAACATGTCAGTTCCAATAGTTGAAGCCCATTGACAGCTCAGCAATTGGCCATTGTACATGACGAGCGGATTTGATGTATGCAGGCCAACAATCTGTGCTTCGCCCAGGGTCGCCGATTCTTGGTTGCTGGAAGTCTCGACTGTCGATGCATCCTGTTGTTGGCTGCGTTGTGCATTGAGCGCGCGCAATCTGCTCTTTAGCAGGGTAGGATGACCTGTTCGACGCTCGGTGTCGACTTGTTTCTGGGCTTTAGGGATATTGGACAGATCGATGGGGATGTAAAAATCCTCTGTCTCAACTTCATCATACTCGTACTCCCATTCGTCTGCGTCGGCCATGGTGCAGGTGATTGGGGATGGCGCTGTGCACGGATGACCAGAAACTAATGTTGCAGGCCGAACGCGGTACAGAGTCAGACGCCAAGCCGACGTGAAGGGTTCCAGTGAACCACCAATCATGCTCGGGTGAGCGCGCTCAATTCATCCTGAGATATATAAGATCAATTTTAGCACTCTTCCATCAGTCAAATCAGACACAAGCGCGACATCAGTCGCACAACTCCGCTTGGTGTAGTTGGTTTATCACGTTCGACTGTAATAGCAATTGTTATCGAAAGGTCCCTAGTTCGATTCTGGGAGCGGAGATGTTTTTTTGCGTACACGTCATCATGGAGACATGACAAGGCGTGGGCTGGCTAGAGACAATCAGTGCGAGCCCTGCCGCACACACTTTTTGTTGCTGAAATCTATTGGTATCTGTATCCTCTTGAATCTTGCAGCGGCCACAACCAGATCGCGCACGAGATCTCCAGGATGGAATTCCCTACGAGCTCCTGCTTCACAGCATGTCTACGTACTCCAGCGGCGTTATAGTACTGTTATATCTCACACTTCAATTGTCCACTCATGCGGTTCCTCGCATGTTACCGTCTTAGTTCAAGTACGAAAATATTGAAACTTTGCCGCTGACAACGAGGCTATTGCAGGGACACATAGATATGGTGTTTCGATTCTTTCGGGAAGATATAGCAGAGCAAGTTTGGACTTTTTGTGAAATGATCATCGCCAATATGGTGAACGATAGGTTCTGGCGAGACGGCGCGCGCGTCTTCATTCTTGTGATCAGATTTCAGCGCCCGGCACTGCAGTCTTGCGCAGAATCTTGCGACCCACGACTGTAATGAAGTGAAAGGAAACTAATTATGATCCTAAGGGATTATGGACAATTGTTTGTGCTGCTTGCGCGTCACCACTCGCATGTTGTACTTTTGTGGCGGATGGCACGCATCATCCAAACGAACCCAAAGATCTGATGTTGCATTTGTGAGTTGCCCATTGATTTATTCTCCGAACAAAAGCAGAGTGAGGTTATGCTTTGCGATAGCGCACAGCTCAGCACATGCGTCTTTCTCATGTCGTTTTTGAGTATCTACCACTCAAACACCGCGCAAACAATTCTTTGAAACTCCCAACTCAACAGCAAAAAAAGGCTTCATGGAGTTTTCTTCATCCACTTTCCATTGTTTTTTTGCTGAATGGTGGACTAGCATTTTCTGTTCCTCGGCGGATTTTGTGTGTTATTTTAAGAGGCCCCAGGAAGAGAAGAGCAGCAGAAACATTGTCGTAGTGGTTAAAACCTTTCTTCAGTCTCATCGCATTCTTCAAGGACCAGTTTCGATACTAAGTGAGATCGCGGATTTGACGATTTTAGAAGAAGAGAACAGATACCCTTGGGAGTTGGGAGCAATTCCGTAATGAACAAAAGCTCTGGGTTACGTTGTAGATATGGGAATGCGTCTTACGTTTCAGGCATTCGGCATCAAATGAATGTCTCCTAGTGATTCCACATTTGGAACTGCTAGAACAATCAGTCGGATCGAAGAAAGAGCACATGCGTTGGCGTCGTGAAATCTTGATAACGTTTGGATACTGGTAGCGTGGATTTGACTGCAAAGGCGAGGAAGTGTGTGAACCAGAAGAGGGACAAAAAGCCATAGCGAAGTTCGCATACCAGTTATGGCCCGCTGACTAACCGGTGTATACTTTGTAAAATCGCATACTAGATGGGTTTACATGGCTTTGGATGCCTTAAATTACCACTGGAGGAAAGTTCGTAACTCCTGCGGCTCTTTACAGACCATCAAGAATATGATAGTGGGTTTAGAAGTGTTTTTAGCCATAGAAAGAAAGAAAACGGATAGACAGAGAAAGGTTGTAAGTCTTATGTTTCGAGGGTTCCGACCAATGTTCGATACATCCTATCTTTGGCTTGTTGTTTTAAAAGGCTAACATTCAAGCGAATATTTTAATGTCGACACATCTGCTTGACCGAAGGTAATTTAGGGAAGAAGATGACGTTTCGAAGGATTTAGTGCATCGGGAAATCAGGAAGGAAAGTAAAGAGGTAGGGTTTCAGTTCTTTGTCTGCATCTGCGTGGTAGCGAGATCAGAAGCGTGTTTCCCACGCAGGTAAAAGCACCAGGCTTGTTCTCAGAACTTAGTAGGGTGAAGCCTGGCAGCTTGAATCATCACAGCAATACAGTGTGGTTTTTATATTGAGGATTTTTCGAAACAACTACAGATAGAGAGGTTTCGGGAGTCCGAAGGGTAAGTGCCATCCGTAGGCGATAGAATAGCAAAGCAAAGGAAGTCAATCTTCTTTCAGACTTCCCAGTGCCAAGTCAAGAGCACATAACCCGGCTTTGCTGCATTAGAGCCCGGCCAAAGGTTGAAACAAGCATAGCCAACTGTACAGACATCTTTCTCTGACTTTTTGAATTTAAAATATCGTGCTGCCACTCGAGAGCACAAGCGCTCACCATAGGTTCCGATGATAATGACTTTTTACGTCCCAAAACCAAATGCAACTCGAGTCAGAGTCAAGTCAAGCACACCAAAGGATATTGCTACATGTATCGTTTTCGAGGACTTGACAGATTTCAGAGCTCTTAAACATGAAGTAGTCTCGAAGAAAAGGAAGAACTATATCAAGTGTGCTGGAAAGTTTTGTATGACCATGACGCAGGCCAGTTTTGACTGAGGAACTTGGATGCATTTTCGAAGAGTTTAGAACGCTGTCGTGCGACAAGAGACAGGAAGAGATGAGAGAAATAGCCAACTGGTCGAGTTAGACCATGTAACCAGTGTACGTCATATTTCAGAAAGAACAGAGCCCAAACAAGTGCACATGTACCACAGGTAGAGCTTGTTTACTTTGTTGAAATGATTTGCCGCCCAACAACGGACATATGGTGGAAGTTTCTCGGTTTTCAGGCAAGCACCAAGAGAGAAATTTCATGCTGCCTGCTCTGAGATTTTCGTGCAAACGTAGTTTACAGTGTAAGAGAGAAGTAACCCAGGTGAATGACAGAGTGCTTAAATGTTCTCAAAGGGAGCAGAAGGTCCAGAACACACTTAGGTACATTTTGCATTGCTATGCTCAGAAGCACATCAGTTGGCTCTTTCTGCCTTTACGAACATATCGAGGCTCCGAAGCTACTAACAGAACACATGTTATAGCAACCATGAGCTTTTAAAATAAGTACCATAGGAAATTGTATTGAGTTACTTCATCTAAGATGCTTTTTGCGGATGCAGTGTTCAATAAAGCAAAGAGGGTTTGTCCATCATGTCGGGCGCAGGACATGAAACTTCGTAATCAACACTTCGACAAGACTGAGAAATAAAAGAGATGTAAGGACATGCCATCTTCAGAGTAGTATTTCCATTCTCATGTCGTTGAGACTGTATTTGGGCGTATGGAACACCAAAGAACAGACATTTTTGTAACGTGTGTTGGATTTAGAGGCAGTGGCAGAAGACATCAAACATGTTGTTTTTCATTTCGGCCAAAGGCCGGAACATCGAATAGTATTTCGAACGCCTGTGTGCAGGTGCAACGCGCGGCATAGAGAGAAAGGGACCAAGCTCCAGAAACGCAGCCATAATCTCTTGTTCTACAAGTTTAGTGACATAACGGGAGATAGGGGATCTGTCTCAATTACTTCTGAGGAAAACATGAACGTGATTTTTTGTTCATTTGAGGACCAATGCCCTATAGGCAGAATCAACTATATCTTGTTGACTATAAGGTCAGCCCAAGACACAGAGACGCGGCCATAGGCCTCGGAAGTAAAGTATCTTAATAAGGGGAGTGCAAAGCACACTGCTCCACTCCGATATACCATACTTTGATTTGGGCATCTTTTTGACTCATGTTGTTCACTAAACAGCCGTGGGTTCTCGGATATTAAATATTTTGAGAGAGGGCAGAAGGTTTTGTTCTTTTCGAACAAAGCTTCAAAAAACATCACAAAGCTTTCAACCAGGTTGAGAAAGAGAGTTGAGAAGATTTTCAAGTGAGAAGCAGGAGACATGGCGGTGCTTCTGCTGCTTTTAGAAGAGTGGACAGAGGACATATCTTGAACTCGTGTTTTGTTTTGGAGCAGACATGTGTCCTCTCTTCATCACTTTTAAAAGACTACGATTCTGAGAGAAACATTAGTGTGAGAGATTCAGAGAAGAAGTAGCGTAACCGTGAAGGGACAATAGGGCTACTGCTTCTCATATTTTAGAAGAAGAGAAGCTATAAGATAGTTGGCAGTCTTTCTTTGTTTTGAGCCGAGCATCACCAGCAGTCTCATGAGTGTCAAACCCATAGCTTGGCAAGTTGAAAGATTCAAAGTCCCGAGCCTAAGAAGAAAGAAACAAAGACATTCTCAGTGTCGACGTGAATTTCAGAAAACGAAATCGTATTTTCGTCATTTTAGAGAACATGGAGTTGCAATAGACTATGTTAGATAAAGAAAAAAGGCGTCAAACCGCAGACATGAACTCTGTGTCGACTAGCTTTAAAAGAGAGAGCAGAAGACATGATTCGAAACTTTCAATCTTTCCAATTCTTCTCAAGAGGCCGTTCATGTGATCTTGGAGCCAGCTTTTAGATAAGAGACCCTCGTCTTGCGAGAAGACATGCTCACATCATTTCAAGATTTCGAGAGGAGACGAGGCAGGAAAAAGTCATCGCGATCGCACTTGTAGCCTTTCCCACTCGGGAGAACCATAGTGTTGACTTTCATCGCTTGGAGCATCCGAGCCCACGTTGAAGATATGCACATGCCGTGTTTTCAAAGAAAAGAAAGAGCAGAAGGCATTGCTGATTACAGTGCATTGTCTTGGAGGGACATGGAATATTATTTCGTCCTTTTAGGAAACCAGACGTCTGCAGAACGTGGCAGCGTACTGAGGCAGAAGACATCCAGATTGCGTGTAGAAATTGTCAAGGAAAGAGAAAGCAGAAGATAGGAGGTCTCAGAAAAGCAGTTTTAGTCAAGTCTCCGCAACATGGCTCGTTATCGAGAATCATCTCAAGGGTGTCAGAAAAAGACAGGGCAGAAGACATGTGCAATTGTTCGACTATCTTCCGAGACAGGCACCCAAAACATATTTCGGGATCTTTGCCTTTTAAAGAAGATTATACTTGGAGGTCATTTGCTGCAATTCTAACGTTCGGATAACCATTGAGGTTTCGAGAGAGAAGACATGGGACTTTAGGACCACAGTTGTGGACAGGTAAGAGTACCAGATATCTCGTTCGAGGTTGTTCTGAGTGTTTGATGATTCCAGCTTTTAGCTTCCTGGGTGAAGGAGGCAAAGAAGACATTGGTTGATTTTTCCAGACTTTGCAGAGGTAGGAAGAGATCATCGAACATGTTTTGCCGAGAGAAGAAGTGCAGGCAGAAAATTATAGGTTGAGAAGATATAAGCGCAGAAAACAAGTCCATCTCTTTGACAATCTTACAGAGGCAGGCAACATGAAACGCTTGCAGGTACTTTTGTATTGCAATTTTGAAGTAGAAGGATTTACATAGGATGAGCTTCTTCCCGCATCTCAGGCTTTGAGAGGGAGAGAGAGAGCGAAAACCATAGAATTGGCCTGACTCAGCTTTCAAAAAACAAGTATGCATGGCCCTTAAAGTTTCGCGAGACAGCAGAAGACATTTGCTCAAGGTCATTACTTTTTGGAAAAGCTACAGAACCTGTTCTCATTATCTGGAAAGATTGAGTTTGAAGAAGGCGTTCTGCAAGCAAGCAGACCTGCCATGTTGACGGGGTTCTTTGAAGAACACCAAGACGAGAAAAGCAGAAGACATGGTTCGCAGCTGCTGAACTTTTATAGCAGTTCATTCCAATTGAGAAAGCCGCTTTCAAAGCAGAACGCCACGTCTCGCAGGCAAAAGACATGTATACTGTAATTTGCGCCTTTGGCGAGAGAGCGCAGAAAACATGTCTTGTCTTGCAGTGTATTTTGGCTAAGTGGGAAGAGACAGTAGTTTCTAAGTTTAAAGAGAGAGAGGCGCAAGAAACATTGTCTGATGGCATCTTGAATTCCATGAAGGCTGTGCGGTTTAACTTGTCAGAGTTAAGGATCCATGTTTTAGGTAAGAAGCTGCGTTCCTGAGGCAGAAGGGATGTCAAGCAATGTGAAAGTCTCAGAAAGAGCAAAAGGAACATGTTTCAGTTGTCTTCAGATTTGTCGAGCATTGGCCAAGCCTGATTGTCTTTTCAACAAGTACAGCAGGGAAGAGGAAGAAGAAGACATACAGCTTTCCCGTTATGGTTTTAGTCGTGCCCCAAACCATAGTCTTCGAGTTTGGCGGAATGCAGAAAACATAGACAACATCTGCAAGGAACTGCAGGAGAACATTCTAGAATACTTGTATGCCTTGCATACTATAGCCCGTGTCCCAAGACAAGCAGCATGACTGAATCTACAAATCGATTTCGGAAAGAACGCAGAAGAGCCATGTACCGATTGATGCTTTCTTATAGAGGGCCATGCCGTATAGTGTTGATCTCTTTAAGGGTTGAGTTTTGGGAAACATGTCGCTCTGCACGGAGAATGAAGACGTATAGATAGAAGTGGACTTCTTTAAGAGCGCAGAATAACCATCGGGATCTTTTCTAGTTGTTTCAGTTGAGCGTTAAATAAGTCTTGGGCTTTTTGGAAGAACACAGAAAACATCGCACAAAATTACATCTCCTTTCAGAGAAAATGCAGAGGCAGAATTTCGAAGTTTTGGAGCTTTGAAGGTTGGATTTTAGAGTAGGGACTACTCTGCAAGAAGAGAGAGATGTAAAGAGACGTGAACTCCCTAGAGAGAGCAGGGAGAACCATGAGTTCATCATCCCGAAGTTCCATTGCCAAACAAAACACCCCCGTCTCGACATGGAGACAGCGACTTTAGTTTTCAGAAGAAGAGAAAGCAGAATCCATAGTCAAGGATTCTTGTTAATTACAGAAGAAAAAGATAAAGAACTCTCAAGCTTTCAGGGCTAAGAAATAAGTAGGAGTTTTAATCTCGCAGAAGAGAGGGAGAGAGAGCCATGGACACTGTGACTTGTAATTTCAGAGGAAGCCAACTACATCACACAGAGCGGCGAACTTTTTCAGACCAAACATAAATACGTCGGCGTCTTGTTTTGAAAAGAAAAAGAAAAGAGAGCAAAAAATAACCCACCCAGCTCTAGTTCTCTGCAGAGCCATGGCACGTATCTTGTCAGTTTTGAAATCCGTGATTTTAACACTAGAAAGACAAGAAAAAAGAAAAAAGACATGACATTACGGCGTCTCAATTTCGCAAGCTTTCCGAAGAACCATGATACGTTGCCTGATTGGTTTTGGAGTTTAGTGATGGAGAAGGCAGAAAGAAGTAGAAACATCACCGTGCGAAGAGAAGTAAGTAGACTTCTCAAGAGAAGGGAGAAGAAGACATGATCACAGTGTTAACAAAATTTCCGCAGAACAGACATTCTACTGCAATATGCGTTTTTTGGTATCTGCAGTTTCGAGTTTCGAAGTTTCGCAATTCTGCAGAGAAGAGAAGAAGAGAACGCAGAAGACACAGGTCATTTCCAGCATCTTTCCAAAAAAAATATAGACACACACAAGGTAATGTATCGCGTTTTAGAACTTAGGACGCTTTCTAAGGTTACAAGAGGAGAGTAGAAAGGAGAGGGAATGCAGAAGGAGAGGGAGATACGTTGAATTACTACTTTTTTATTGTTTCTAAACGACTAAATAGCTTTAAGACACGGATAGAGCTTTTGATTGAGTAGGTTACGGGGAAATTGATCATTAAGGAAGAAAAGAGCGTAACAACGAAAGAGCGGAAGAGAGGAAAGTCATGAGTCTAGGACTTATCTTCTCGTTTGCACTGCACTGCACTACAATAGACGCTCGTGTCACATCGCATCACGTACCTATCCTATCCTATTCTATCCTACCATACTAGCAGCAGACCAGACCACAGTATCAACGACAGTATTAACGACAGTATAAGCTCGCGCGCATCACATCAGATCACATCAGATCAGATCACGTCATTTGATCAAAACCATAAACGGCACTACGGCCTGGCCTGGCCTGTCAGTCTCAACTTTGCGACTTGATGGCCTAACGACCTCACGGCCTCACGGCCTCATTGAGTTCGGCCAGCACAACGGTACTGCAGGCTGATGACATGGACACGTGGGGTTGCTGACTGCACAGGGAGTGGTGGATGCATTAATAAGTTGATTTCCAGAATCTATGGAGGAGGTGATGGTATACTTACATTTAACCATTGTGGCGTGGATGTGTCGACATGCATGCATGCATGACTTGGATGCCAAGCTGCCGTGCATCACTCCACGTAAATAACGAAATCAGTCCATACTCTTAGCAAGCGCCCACAAGCTATCCAGCTTACTCCTGGCGAGGACCTCTCTGGCCTCACCGGCCGTCTCGCACATTTTGCTCCCCCACTTGCGAAAGGCGCGGTTCTTGACCTCGCCCTCGAAGAGCAGCGTGCACTTGTTGTGGGAGTGGTCTTTGAGGGTGCCGTCTGCGTCGACGGATTTCATCCACTGGGGGTCCGAGGCCTGCTTCTCGGCCTGGATTTCGGTGGGTTCGGCGTTTTCGGACCATTTGATGCGCTGCAGCATGAGTTTTTTGTACTTTTCAATCGAGTGCAGGCCGCCTTCTACGATGACGAGGTTGAGGTCTGGGTTGAAGAGGGTCATGCCGGTGAGGGCGTGTTGCTTTGCGTTTTGGTCGATCTGGTATCTGTGCTTGCCGAAGGCGAGGGTGCCGACCTTGAAGACGCAGAGGTAGAGGCCCTTTTGGGCGTCCTTGTCCTGGTTGGTCTGGAGCTTGGCGTGGCGCTGGTCTTTGTCGAGCTTGCGGTCTTCGTTTGCTTCTTCGTGGTCGTGCTGGCGTTGTGCGATTTGTGTCTCGACGAGCATCTCGACTGCGGTGGGATCGGCAATGGCTTGCTCGCCCATGACGCGCATCATGTTTCCGCGCTTGACCTTGGGGGGTGGAGGTGGTTCTAGACCAAGACGGATCTTGGCTTGGTGCTCTTTGAGGTCTGCTGCACGGCGCATTCGCCGTAGCTTGGCCTGCTCCTTGACTGTGAGGTACATGGGCTTGACTTCGACCAGGCGCTGGTCCTGTGGTGCTTTGAGCAGCGGGGGGTGCTGGACGTAGAATGTGATGATGGAGTCGTCGCTGTCGATCATGACCTTTTCTGGCTCGTCGATGCAGTCGTACGTCTTGTCCTTTAGTATGCCCTCGTCCCACCACTCGATGTCTGGGGGCTGCTGCACAAGGAAGCCGCGCTCGCTGTTCTCGTCGAGTCCTGCGCGCCGCGCCTGCTTGGCCAGCATCTTCTTGATCTGCTCCAGACGGCCTTGTGCGCGCAGCTTGGAGGCCTGGTCGAGGTACTTTCCGTGCTCGTTGAACTGCAGGCCACGCGACACTCTTGTGCGCACGCCCGGCAGAGCGGCGGCCTTGGGGTCGAAGTATGGGTTCTCGAAGTCGTCATCCTGCTGCTTCTGCTTGGGGGCGGCGGGCTTGGGGTTCGCGTCGATGGTGGGCGTCTCTGCGCGGCGGTTGCCCAGGGTGGTCGCAAAGCGCGGTGCAGAGGGCTCGGGTGTTGGTGTGGCCGGCTTCGCGTCGTCCCTGTTCCCTCTCATTGCGGCCATGCGCGCACGCAGGGCCTCGAGCTTGGCCTGCGAGTCGCTGGGGGCGGCAGCGGGCGCAGGTGCTGGGGCTGGGGATGCGCCATTGGCACCGGCCTTCTTCGCAGCGAAACGCGCCGCAATCTCAGCGGCCTTTGCCTTGGCTGCCGCGATGGCATCCGAGCCTTTGGTACGCTTAGCATCTCCGGCGGCGCCCTCAGCGGCGGGGCGCTTCTCGACCATGTTGTGCGGAGGTGGAGGG
>JAPEUT010000253.1:0-41767 GCA_027946375.1 Neodidymelliopsis sp. IMI 364377
GTGGCGGAGAGGGCGGGGAGGGGGGATGTTGGGTAGATGTTTGCTGGAGGGATTGATGAAAGGTGATTTGGGACACCTCTGGAGATACTTGTCAGGTTCTTGTCCACACTTCTGGCAGTATTTCGAAATACTGCTTCATCACCACTTACACAACACGCACCTCCACCTCCCACACCTCACCATCCCCACGCTCCCGCAATCGCCTCTCAATTTCAGCGAGCACGCCACACGTCTCCGGACCCAAAGACCACGTGGAATCACTCTTCGCACACAACCGCAAACCATCCCACTCCCAGCCCACAAGATGCAGCAACCACTTCTCCCTCAACACTTTGAACAGCTCTGCTAGTACCGCGCTATCGCCTTGGATGATTTGACGACCGCGTTCATCTTTGAAGATGGTGATGTTTGAATTCTGGAGTAGAGTGAAGTGCTTGGCGGTTATGTTGGGTGGAGAAGCATCATTGGTTTCGTCGGAGGAGGAGAAGTCTGGGTCGGTGATGGTGATGTTGTGGGTGGTGTTTATGTTTGTCAGGAAGTGTAGCTCACTCAGTATATTATCAAGCCCTGTTTTGCTAATTTGTAAAATATCAGCACAATGTATCGAGCCAGATTTCTTGTTGTACAGATAGTCCAGAGTGCGGATAGACTTCGTCTTCTTTTCCTCTTGGCGTGGGTTTGATTCTGAGACAGCGAAGATAACATGCGAATGCGCTCCAACTACTCGACACACCGACCGTGCAGGACGGAATACGCGACGGAGAATCTTCTGCTTTATCTCGCGTAAAGCTTGGAGTTGGAGTTCGGCTTCTGTAGGATACTCGATTTTGCTTTTCTTGAACGCAGGGCCGGCTTCTGTGATGGATGGATGCTCGGTTTCTATGTCGTAGGGCCGTTTGCGCTTTAATTGGGGAGATTCCTGGGGATGGTAGGGCTCATGGGTGCCAAATGGCTGGGTTGTGTGTTCAATGGCTTGTAGTGTCGCAGTCTCAGGTTTCTGCGCCGGTTTTGTTGGAATCTCTGGAGCTGCCTGAGATGCAAGAACTTCTAGTTCCGCTGTTACACCTGACACTGCCGACGTTGCAGAAATTGATGATATCGCAGGAGAGAAAGCCTCGACTGATTCAAAGGCGCCTGATGGAGACATCGAATCGCCCACCTGCTCTACATCCACCGTAGCTCTTACGACTCGTACCGACGCCAACAAAGACCCCTGCGCAGCAGCCCGCTCAATGATAATCGCAGTGATCTCCTCACTACCAGCTTTTCGATCTTGAAAATCCTTGATATCGAAGCCGTCGTCTTCCAGCAATAAGAGCCGCTCTTGAATGTTAGATTTCTGGTTCCAGGTAATTACGCTCCAACCCTTGTCGATGGTCAGTTTCTTCTTTCTGATTCCGATGCGGGCTTTAGTCCTCCAGTCGCTCTTTACGGTGGGCTGCTCGGCGGGTGGTGGTGAGGTGTTAGGTGTAGGTTGATGGAGCTGTGAAGGCTGACTTTCTGAAATCACAGTTTCCACGTCACCACGATCACTGCTTGTGCTATCGGTTTCGGAACCATCTGACTCTCCAACGGAAGAAGTAGATCCACGCGGTGATTCGACGTTCGCTTCATATATCTCAAGCGCCCTCTGTTGATGCCGTTCAGCCTCACGTGCAAATAGTTCTGCCGCTTCAGCCTGCGCCTTCGCCTCCTCAGCCCACCGTGCATCTTCTTCGGCACGTATAGTAGCCTGTCGTGCAGCCTCTTCGGCTTCGTGTTCGGCTTCGGCCTTCAGACGAGCTTCATGCTGGGCTTGTAGAAAAGTTTGCCGAGATCGCCAGCCAGATAGTGATGCAGCAAGCGAGCGAGCCCATGATTGCTGGTGAGTTGTTAGTTCGCAATCTCTTCTGTTGTATTTGATGGTCGTCTTGCGCTTTCTGAGAGTTTTTCTTGGTCCTGTGGGAGACAATTTTCTGCGAGAGTGGGTGTTTTGGCTGACCATGTTAGTTTGAGAGCAAAACAATCTTTGTGAGTGTGATGTGATGGCGGAACACGATTCGATAATGACCAGAAGTGATGCTGTGTTTGACTTGGATAACAATGAGAGAGTTCAGAAACTACTGGTACAATCTGCGGTGAATGAGACCGAGAATCTTGTGTAAGAGCACACAACGATGTGCAACGTGCACTGTTGAGCAAAACCTCACAGAGTCTTCCATATGCGATCGGCATTGTGCCGTGCGAGCATGTCACTGATATCTAAGATCAAAGATACCGCGGCACAGCCAACAATGCTGTACCCGTCTCTGTTCCCAGCGCATTTAACCAGTATATAAGAATTCCGTGATAGATACAGTGTTGAGCGTTATCGTTTTCCGGATCTCACATTTCGTGTACGGTAAGGGTCTTTTGGGAAATCGAGCTCTATGAAGATGTTATCACAACGTCATCCTTCTGGCTCGTGCATGATGTCTTTTTCTCCTGATGTAGCTCGTTGCATATCTCGCTGCATAGCTGCAAAATGTTTGCGACACGCAACAGTCTGTGGATGGTCAGGGCCGAGCTGTTCAGTTAGTCCATCACATGCTTGTTGATATAGCTCTGCAGCTTCCATGTATCGACGCAGCATGTCCAAGAGATAAGCGAGGCAGTAGACAGAAGTCAGCGTATCAGAGTGTTGTTCTCCTAGCTTCCTCTTTTATCCTTCTAGCGCCTGTCGGTGAAGCGCCTCTGCCTCGATATACTTGCCCTGACCCCGCAGCGCCCCAGCCAGGATCTTCACGCTGAACAATATCCGTTGATCGTCTATCCCTAGTGCCCTCTCTCTAGCAGCAAGCACCTTTGTTGCTATGTGCTGCGCAATACTATAGCTCCCTCGCCTTGACAGATACCAAACTGCGTTTGTTAGCACCTGTGCTCATGCGATCAGCGCGCCTTCAGCAGCTGGCTTAGCGTCAAAAAGCGGCTCAACGTGCGGAAGCAGCTGCTGGAACTTGGCCCAATTTCCATACTCTCCATTAGGCAGCTCTTGCGCCATCAGTGCCACAAACTTGTGCTCCCACTGCTCTGTGTCGCCGAAAGACGACAGCCAGACTCGCGTGCAGCACTGCACCAAAGGGCGCATCTCACACGCGTCGTTATCCGCGGTTATCGACACTAAAGAGTACGCCTGTAGGGTATCTAGATCTTCGTCGAACCTGCTGTCAGCGTCCTCTTCTTCATCTTCTGGGTTCGCCGCTCCTGCAGCTTCTCTGCTGTATCTTCGCAACGCCGACTCCGGTATGCCCTTGGGGTTGAAGAAGCTCATCAGCGACAGCAGCTCCGCAGCAGACGGCCTCTCCTGCAGAATCTGCTCGAAGGACATTTGCCACGTCGTCAACACTGAGTTGGGTGCGCAGTTATCACGACGTAGCTCGCACGCATTCCACTTCAGCAACCTCTCTCGCTTCTTGTTGTCCCCCCGAAACTCGTCTAGACAGCGTGCCACGGTCATGCGCGTGCGCCGGTTCACGTACGCAGCAGCTTGAGTGATGGCAAGCGGTATGTATTCGAGCGCGTGCAGCAGCTCCACAGCAGCCTCCTTAGGTGGTGGGTCCTTGAGCTTGTTGCGAAGTAGCTGCAGGCCTTCGCTCTCATTCATAGCAAAGACCTCTCTGATTCTGTTGTAGCCCCCTGCCAGCCTAGCTGCCGCGTCTTTGCTCCTCGAAGTGATGAGTATTGCTCCGTTGCGGCTTTGAGAGAGGTACGTGGCCAGCGGTGTCTGCGCGCTGGCATCTGCATTATCGCGCTGGCGCTTCCGCGACGGAAAGAAGGTCTCGACGTCGTCGACATTGTCTATCACCATAACCCACCGTCCGTTCGTCTCGTCTCACAGCCAGTCGCTGACTAATCGTGACACGTTCGCCTTCGGGTCACTCCTCCCTGGCAGCTGCAGCCGGCCTGCCATGTCTCTGTACGCCTGTTCGAAACGGACGCGGGTGCTGGCATGCACCCAGAAGACGAACGTCTGCGGGCTCGCATCGCAGATACTGTGGGCGTATCGCAGGGCGAGTTGTGACTTGCTGTGCTCTGTTGGTACAATGTTGTGCGCGGTGTAGCTATAGCATGGCGGCGTCGACGTACCCTACCCCACCAAGGCCCACTAGCGCCACCCGCGCGCCCCGCCCCACGCACTAGTCGCGCACCCACGCTACCATCTCAGGTCGGTCGACAAAGTCAAGGTCCGGCGCGAATGGCACCGTCGAGAAGGGTACAGGCTTATGTCTCTGCCCTATTGTAACGTTAGTTAGCTACGCAGCAGCTCGACCATGCAAACACAGCGCACCGTCTGTTCGGTCGGATCCGAAGTTGAAGTTCATCGTCCCACCAGGCCCACACTGTGGAGCGGGGACGGCGATGTGAGCATCGATAGCGCCGTGAAACGTGCTCGCCATCGAGAGAGCGAGATGATGTTTTCGTGAAATCTCGTAGTTGTGAAGAGGTGAGGGAAGAGATTAGATACATCATAGAGACCGTCTGCAACTGCGCCTGTCGGAAGGCTTTTAAGCGTGCCTCAACCTCAGCCTTGGGCGCTTACAGCGTCCCCTGTCTACAGTGCATACATCTTCAGCCTCTATCGCCCCGTGCCATCCTTCTGCCCTACCGGAGCAGACAACGCACCTGGAGCTGACCTTGTCATTTCGTCTACCCACCATGCGCCTTCTGCGGCGCAACAACGATGGCAAATACAGTCTGACCGAGTTCATACGTGATGCCATTCCCCGTCACGCCATCCTGTCTCATACCTGGGGCCCAGATCACGACGAAGTCACCTTGGCAGACCTGGAGAAAGATGCAAGTACGACCAAGACAGGCTACAGGAAACTTCATTTCTGTGCAGACCAGGCTGCCAAGGACAACATCCGCTACTTCTGGGTAGACACTTGCTGCATCAGGAATGTCGCCCAAGCCAACAATGCCTTGCAAAAGTGGAGACTATTGCCACCAGAAATGATGGTTATTGTTCTCCATAATACGAATAGACGTACGGCAAAACTGCCGCTCAGCATTTCATTCTCTTACCCGAGCAGAATGCAACCGTGCCCGGAGTGGCCCAGAAACGGGCCAGAATCTTAACCTTTTGTTACGTTCCTAACTTCGATAGGTTGTGCTATAGATACGCCAGGACGACTTTCGAGCCTTTAGTAGTATCTCAGGTCAAGTATCAACGGCGCTTGTGGTGACGATACCGAAAGCTAACCAAAGCTAATAGGCTATAACAACGGTGAATAATTAAACTTTTAGACGATATGAACTAGTCGAACACTAGTACAGGTTCCTAGGAAAGTACAAGAAATACCCTCGAAATACCCAACCCGGCGGAAAACATTTTCTTCCTCCCGATTCGTTCTCTGAACAAGTAGCCCGTTGATACTCTGACGCGCACCTACACAAAGTGGGAGCAGAACTACGGGCGTAGATTGAGTAGGCATGTCATCTAGAGTATCGGCAAATGTCCGCGCTCCCAGATCAGAATGAGTTTTGTTTGCTCGTAATGATGGTAATATCGATCCAGATCCTGGTGGCATCCAGATGGCGTTGCTGAGAATTCCTTGAATTGTGATTCGCCCATAATCGGTTGCGCCAAATGGAAGAGCTTCTGACGCATGTCTGACAGTAACATTGCGGACTTTACCAAGATCCATATGTTGTTGCATGATCATGACAAAGGGCTGAAGCTGGATTGGACCCCGGACTGAGAGCCAAGACCAGGAACATGGGCGAACAGGATACAAAGCCTCCTTTGCTTCGCTGGGAAAAACTCGCCAATGAAGACTCGTCATGAGATGCTTACTCCAGTGGCCCGCTACATAGTCTCCTAGCTGTACGCTAGCCCTCAGAGAATATGCTTCCGCTACGCCAGCGATGGCGATTGCTCTGTCTGCCTCATATGTGATCTGCCTCTCGCTGTACTCTCTGGTGTGCATGAACCACGCTTTACTCATTGCGACTTCGTTAGAGTCTTGTGGCATCGACATGACTGATGGCGGCGAGAACATCCGGGAAGAACCAAAAGGCACCCCGAAATCTATTGAATCTTCATGGCGCTTCTCTTCATGACATTGTAAGAAGAAGCCTCCAGTAGATGGGAAGACAAGTGCACGGCGGCAAAGAAGCCATTCTTGATAAGTCCATGCTCTTTTGTTGAGTGGTTCTTCATTCGCTTGGTAGTCCTTAGGGGCAGTATCCAGGTATATTGTATCTTGCAGGCCACTGAAGATATAGCACGGTATGCCGAAACATCTTGATTTCTGCTCCAGTTCATGATCCAAAGATACTACCGCCGTATTGGAATTCAGCGGCATATCAGGTTTCAAGAAGCCTTCGTCACTTGAGTGTGCACTCGAGGCCGCAATCATGACATGAGCGTTCTCGTAGTAGCTTCCCATGCGTGAGAGCTCGCCAATCTTGTCGCTATCACAGTCTTGAACGATACACAGGGCATCAATCCAAAGATACCTAATATTCAGCTTGGAGGTAATAAGGACAGCATCTCTGTAGGTTTTCGGCATTTTTTGGAACTGCAAACCTTCTCGGTGTGAGTCGAGGGATGCTTTAGTTGTCATTAACGGTTTTGACTTGCCCCAGCAGTAGGATAAGATGGCGTAGTACTGATGCATCTCGGATGATATTGTTTTCAATGGGATCAAGCCGGACCCGAAATTTGACACGTCGAGTACACGGGTAGGAAGTCGTTTTGGGATGTTGTGGCAGGTTCCTGACTTATGCCGAGATCCGCAATTTTCAATCCAGCTGCGAGCCAAGTCGGGATCGAAATTGGGTCTCAATGTGTCAAGATTCTCTGCAGCCCGAACCAAGGTTGACGCTGTTGATTCTGCGCTTACTTGTCAAAGATCTCGTCTGGGTATTACGCAAGAAGGAAAGCAGACATACTTGGCTTTGCGAAGACGCTGACATTTAACAGGCGCGTGGCATACTGTGGCAGACCGGTCACATGCACAACCGCGTGATTTATCTTTCGAGGGTTCACGTCGTCGGGAGCTGAAAGAGAGAATCCTACCTGTAGACTCTGCCCATATGTTTCCGTTGGCACATTGCTCAGCAAGAATTGACAGAAGCGGCACCCTCCTATCACCGATGCGTGGAGTTGTTGGCGAGTGAAATGATGCGAAATTGATACAGTATCAGAAGATGATCTCGATGAAGTCCGCCAGATCGAAATCCATGTTTGTTCTCCGAATACTACAAGTTCGCAGAATTCACAAAGGATGCCTCGCTCCATTGCCGAACAATGTATTGTAGGTATAGCTATACTCCCAAAGATTCCCTAGTTTAGCAGTGAAGCATGAAGCAATTTAAAAGTGTATAGAACCGAAGTGCTGTAAGAGGAAACAAAGTATGTAGCATAGCCGGCTTATAAGCCACCAAATGGTTTGCAGGGCTTTTTAGCGCTAGCACAAGGAAGGATGCAGGGTTTGGTAAGCGAAACACGTTCCAAACATGGATGAAACAGTAATGGATCCTTCGACCGAAGCTGTGTAAATAGTTGCTCTGGGAGATACAGGTTGACATAACGGGCTCATGACCTCAAAGAATCCAGTGAGAGTGACGTAACTTTGGGTGCATAGCTTCGGACAACTCTGCGAGGTTGATACATGCTGCATCGACAAGTCGAGCAGCGCGGAACTCACCGAGGCCATCAACTCCATGTTTGCTTGGTATCGCGACGCTGCTCGATGCTATGTGTATCTGCCCGATGTCTCCACTGGCAATCTTACCAGCGGCACATCTGCCCAGCAGGACTGGATGCATACATTTCAGCAGAGCAGGTGGTTCACACGACGCTGGACGCTCCAAGAGCTTGTAGCACCGATATCGGTCGAGTTCTTTTCGGTCGAAGGCGAGCGCCTTGGTAATAAATACACATTGGTACAAGAACTCCACGGCATCACTGGGATTAGTGTGGCCGTTCTCCAAGGAAGTCCTCCAAATCAGCTCAGCATCGATGAGCGCATGTCATGGGTGGGTCAACGCCAGACAAAGCTCGAGGAAGACATGGCATACTCCCTTCTGGGTATCTTTGACGTGCACATGCCGCTTATATACGGGGAAGGCCGGGAAAAAGCGTTAGTTCGGCTGCAGAGAGAGATCAAAGCAGCTTCTGGCGAAGAACAATCTACCCTGCCTCAGAACGAGGCATCGCAAAATCAAAGCCAAGCCCCGAACTCGTATAACGGATCTGTGTTTCATGGACCTATATCAGGTCGGTATGTGGTACCAGGGACTCATGTTACTGGAGGTACGGTCAATTTTAATTTTGGAGAGGAGCGTGATGTGCGTTGATAAATGCAAGTACATAGACACAATATCAGCAAAGGCAAGACATTACCCATTGGTTCCAGCGATAGGATCAGAGATAAGATAAGAGTAGAGTAAGAAACGAAAGATGATTGAAGGCCAAGACGTAACGTCGCTGCGGTCATGACTAAGCATCGCCGGCTTCGGCGATACCTCTTGACTACATTCCTCATAGATGACTTGTCATTATCATGATTAACATTCCGCAGATTGGAGGAATAATTTACAAAAACACAAGAGTCGGAATTTGGAAGCGAACAATAAAGCTATTGATAAAGCCGTTGCCGGTCCAATCACGCACATCGAACTGGCACACCAACCGTTGTGCATCTTTCCGGGGGAAGGATCCACATCAGAGGCAGCGTAGAAACAAAACCGATACATCCATCAGGACACTCTCAAACATGACTTCCACCGAGCCGACACAAGTCAGCCAAGACCTCTCCACGCTCTTCACCAACTTGGAACAAACCCTCACATCCACAAACCTTGGAAAAGAAAGATGGTACCTTGTGGCCCTCGCCGCGCTAGTCGGCGGCACAGAACCCGAGTTTGCAGACCAACTATACCTGCACATTATCGAGAAACCGGAATACCAGTCCTCTTCATCACGGCAAGCACTCGTGCGCCGCCTACGTGAAGCACTCATCAAACTTATTTCCATCGTCGGCGTGTGCAAGCCCCTCGAAGCCATCCTAGCTATCAGCAAAGCCGAGCGCCCCGAGGACCGCGACTACACCTTCACACGCCAAGACTGGCAAGCCGACGCTGCGAACCACGAACGCGGAATGAACTGGCTTAAGAAGATCTACGCCGGCAACACAGACGACACACTGTCGCTATTTGACGCGCACCAAGACTTCCGTTGGATTTCTACCGAGATCTCGTATGGTCTATACTTGTCAGATCGCCAGGTCCTGGATGATTGGGATACCGAGGTCATTGTTCTTGCAGGGATTATGATTCAGAATTTGAAGTTGGAGACGAAGTGGCATATTAGGGGGGCGTTGAGAGTGGGGATGAGTAAGGAGGATGTGAAGGCTATTATGGAGAGTGTGAGAAAGGTGGCGAAATTCACGGAGGTGAAACTCAATCGCATACCGAGTGTCGAAGAGGTTGAGGGGGAGGTATAGAGGTTTCGTTATGAACAAGCGTTCAAAGAAACGGATACGTGTCTAGTGGTTGATGCTCATTAGTGCCCATGGTGTCGTTCAGCTCCACAGCACGAATTTTCAAGAAGATAGAGAACAAGGTACCAACGCGACTTCCGTACGTTGCTTGATCGTGACTACCTCGAATCACTCGACGCGTCGCGCTTACCTCCAGCTCATCAAACATCTCACACCTCCATCTATCCCTACCTCGTCTCACCTCTACACCACTCTTCAACGAGGTTGTTCTGCAAAACTCTCTTCCAACCCTCAACCCTCTCCATAGCACTCACTCACATTATAACACAGTACGTACTCTACCCCAAACCCTATCAACTGCTAATCCTTCAGCCAAGATGTGCCAGTACTGGAAAAAGCAACACACCTGCACTCACCTCTCTGATCGTCCCTACGTCGAAGTGTGCCGCAACGGTCACCTCACCAACACTGTCTGCCGCACCATCAGTGACGACCCGGTACCACGGTCCTCACACTTCCCCTGCTGGCCTTGCATCAAGCACTCGGCGCACCTCGAAGCCTCTTCCAAGCGGCTCGAAGCTCTCACCGCACAGACCGTGCGCGAGATGGCTGCTAAGGAGAAGGTGGCGGCAGAGGTGAGGAGCAAGGAGGAGCGGGTGAGGCGTGAAGCGAAGGAGAAAGCGGAGCGCGAGAAGGTTGCAGAGGAGAGAGTGAAAGTGCAACGCGAGAGGGAAGCGGAGCGAGCGAGGAGGGAAGGGGGTGCATGGATTGTGGCCGAGGGTGGCAGTGGAAAGAAGAAGAGGAGTGGGAAGGATTTGGCGGCGAGTCCGGGCAGTCCGATGGGGAAGGTAGTGAAGGGAGTTGTGAAGGAGAATCAAAAGAGTGGGGAAGTCGGGGGTAGGGCAGGAGTTTGGGGACCGAAGAAGATCCTGAAGAGGGACAGCGAGGGTGCTGTGAGTGCTGTGGAAGGTGCGAAGAACTAGGGTGGTGATGATCAGGCAGGACAACAATAGGAGAGCTCGTATACGCATTTACGGATATAACATACAGCCTGCGTACAGAAATTGAGTTCTCAGTCTGCCTCGAGCTATACGCCAGCTGCTAGTGGTTAGCGTATCAGCCTCACTCTCAGGAAAGGTGGGGCCGCTGACCGTTTTCACACGGACGCTACAGAGTAAGGTAGTGTTGCGGCAGCGTACGAGGGTAGTGGAGCCGCAAACCGCTAGCGACTGCGATTGGGCTCGCGAGAGAACAACGCAGAGCTGTCCTTGCGCCGGCATCACTCACTGGAGCAAAGTGGATACTAGTACCAGCGATACGCCCCGGCATAGCGACGGTCATGGTGTGGCGAATAAGCATATGCAGAAGAGCGACATAGAGGCTTGCGCAAGAGCTTGACTCAACGTCCATCTCAACAACACTGCCTCGGGAACGCCGAGATGCTAGAAGAAAGGCGCCGGTAGAGACACAGCCTCACGATATGTAGTATAGTCATCATACTACACGCTTCCAGTGTACGTGAGATGTTGAGCCAGCAACATTCAATCGTCACACCACCCGGTGCAGGCAAGAGAGATAGGATTCGGGGAAAGGATTCTGTGACGTCAGCGCTGAAGTGCAGAATAGGATTGGACAGCTTTGTTTTCGACACACCGCCTACGATACAGACACGTGCAACTGACATTCATTAGTCCCCGTGCTGAACAGGATCCAACCTAACGGTAAGAAGCAGGAGTGCCACCTCCATAAGTACTTTCCTTTTGCCTCTATTTCAGTCCTGCACTTCACTCTTCCACTATCAACATCAACACCACTGCCAATTCACCATGCACCACCTCCGCGACGCTCTGCTGGGTCCCTCACCAAAAGGCCCTCCCGAGCTCACGAGGTTAGACGACATAGCTGCGGAATTACAAGACGTGCGTGAGTGCATCGCGCGGCTGGAATTTGACGAAGTCAGGGGAGCAGCCTTCTACAATCGAACGTGGATTATCAGCAGTCGTTACTGCAACGTTGGCGACGGTGTAGACTCCCTCGAAGGCTACCTTCATTCCCTCTGGCACATGTACTACCAACTCGCTCGACACGCGGCGCATGAATCGACTGATCAAGATCGCTTGGTCCTCCACATCGTCCGCATCCAGGGGTTGGGACCATTGACCCGACCTGTGACTGGACTTTACGGAATTGATATTGCGCGAACGGTCGAAGGCACGCTGTGGAATGACCTGCCTTTTCTGGCTACTGATATGACCCAGTTTTGGATCGACAATTGCGCAGCCATGTCTGGCGTCCAACGCCTTAACTTTGCGTCCTTCCTAGCCAAACTGGCAGCTACACGTGTCAGCAAAGACAAGATCTGCCAGACTGCTCTTGTCCTATTCTGCTCTGCTCTGGAAACGAGGCAAGTCCTCTGCGAACCAGAACAGTTGGATCATGCAGACACACATCGCCACCTTAGCATGCTCAACTTAACACACCTACTACCATCTATCTGTGCATGGATCAAAGAAGCCGGTCACGTCCTCGTCCAGCTCTCAGAACTCTCATGGAACGACTGCCCCAGCACGATCGGGCAGGGTGGCAAGAACTTCATCGAATCCGAATTTGGTGCGCGATCGCCAACGGGATTCACGCCCTGGAGGTGGATGTACTGGCTTAAACGACTGCATGAGATTCGAGACGAGGCGAAAGAGGCCAGTGAGAAAAAGGTGGAAGATTACGCTATTGAGGCTATTGATCGGATGACCAGACAGGTGAAGGATCGGAATTCGGGGATCCTAAGGGCGTATAAGAATGGTGGGGAGGCTTTACACAAGGATGAGCATTTGGTGTGCTTGAAGGACTTGAAAGATTGGTAATTTAAGTTGTGCTCGTACTGGTGTCATCAGTCGCTACGAACCCTATACATGTCCCATACATCAACACACTATTGACCTGTTGCTGAGTTAGGCTATGGGCCTCCAGCCAACTCAACCACCTATTCTAGCGTTAACAAAGGAACAGTCCATTTGTGGGCTGTTATCTCCACTTACATCCCAACACGCTCCACCACAACTCTTATATTGAAACATCTGATCCCCCCTCCCAGCGTAACATGAAAAACTACAACACTACAATCTCCACATACATCACCCGCGCTTAACATCACAGTAAAACGATCCTCCACAATTCTCTCGCCTCAAAGCGCCTATCCTTCTCCCAAGACCTGCACAAACGCATCCAACCATCTTCTGTGTTCTCGTATCAAAATCATGGCCTTATTTTCCTTCTCCCAGTCAGTGACAGTGACACATCCCATCGATCGCCGGACATTGCTTTTTCTTCTTCTTCTTCTTCTGCCGAAGTGGATGGCTAGGATATCTTCTCACCTAGGTCTGAGATACGGTAATGACAAGGATCTGATAATTCTATCGTTACTACCAGATAGTTATTGGTATGTCGGCGTGGTTTTGTCGGCTGGCTGGCTGGCTGACAGTTTGCTCTCGCGATGCGGTGGTATGCAGTGTTACGTTGTAGGATAGCTTGCGCGGCTGGAAGACTGCCGTAGCCTTTGATTCAAATCGTTTAATGGTTTTTTGTTCAATTATGCTGACCTCGCAACAGGCCTGTTTTGATACAGGTGTGTTTCCTGAGTATTCATTTCAATGTGCCAGAAACTCGCCGGCTAGGTGTCAGATGGGTGGGGGGCTCGAGTGCTTGTTCTTGATGACCCGGTGTTTGCTGTGAGATGGAGTTGCGATTGGTGTGTTGTGACAGGTTCGACACGTTGTGAAAGCTCTTTGAAGGATTGCTGTCAAGGGAGTGAAGTACGGGGGTTACTTGTTTAGATCTAGGCGACACGACACTAGAGCTCAGTCACTCAAATAACAGTGTACGTCTAGCCTTCATGCCAGCGAAGCTCATTGTGATAAACTATCAAGGGTATATCCATGCCTGTGTCCTATCCAAACACCGTCCCTAACCCTTACCCTCACACACCAGATAATCAATCCTCGCCAAAAGACAAATAAAACATAGACAAGAACGTAACTCTCAACTCTCATAACGACGAGCAAGAAGCTCAAGCCCTCTTCCTCCGCATCTCAGAGCCACCAACATCTCTCGCCCCATTCCTTACCACGTCCTTGACCCTGCTTCCACCCAAGCTCTTGAACGTCTCAATCAGCTTGTCTGTCTCGTCGAGCTCCTGCATGTCGTCGCCACCGCCGATGCTCAAGCCCTGGATGAGGACGTTGGGGACAGTGTGGCGGCCCGTCATCTGGGCGAGCATGTCCTGCAGCTTGGGGCCCAGTGGGTGCAGGTCCAGCTCTACGACGTAGGGAGCGGGTGTGATTGAGTATTTGGAGAGAAGGATGTGCTTTGCGCGCTTGGAGAAGGGGCAGTAGGATTTGGAGAAGACGATTACTGGGTGTGTTAGTTTGAGGTTGTAGCTGGGAGAGATTGGACGTACTGGGGCTCTTTTTGAAGATGGCATTGAGTTCAAGTTCCACGTCGTGGTCCTCTGGTGACTCATGCTCTTTGATGGCGGTCTGGTCGCGTGGTCGGCCGCCTTGTGCTGCGACACCTGGTACCTTGTCGCCCTCAATCTTGACGCGGCCGGCGACAGACTTGTCCTTGCCCTCAACGGCCTTGTGGTAGTCGGCGCTCTTTTCATCAGCAGCCTTCTTGGCAGCTTCTTCAGCGGCCTTTAGGCGTGTGCCGACGCTGTCTGCGTCGCGCTGCTTTGCGGCTTCGGCGAATTCGTGCTGCTGCAGCGCTTCCTGGGTTTTGGTGTAGAAGTCTGAGACGTGTGTTTGCGTCGACGAACGAGACATGTAGAGGATGACGACGACGGCGACGAGGAAGAGGACGCTGAAGAGCCTCATGCGGCGTTGCGACGGCATTGTGAGGGCTGGCGGTGGAGGTGCGAAGATGGTGATGTGTCGAGTAGGGCCACGCGAACTGTTGTTTGCTGCTGTCAGGGGCGTTCTGGAACAATGCTGATTATGGCCAACTTGAGTGTGTATGCAAGGCAGTGGTTAAGACGGATGTCGGCAGGAGTCAGGCGAGCAATTGCAGCATGCGGTGTTCGTCGAAGATGTAGCGGCCTGTAATGAGCGTATGTTGCTGCTGAGCTGCCAAAGCCACAGTAGTCTGTTTGTGAACAAGACACGATGCGTGCTGTGTGTGCTGATGTTGGGATGAGAGCAGCGAGGGCGTCGGTGTGTTTGGTCGAAGCTCTGGAGATGGAATGCGCTAGGCTTGGCAGATGAACGCATGTACGAGGTGAGCCTTTGCGTCTCCACTTTTCCCCTGTCCTCCGCTTTGACCGGTCGCCATCCTAGCACATGTCTCCCGCCTTTCGCACGTCTCGACGCCCTGCATGGTACCTGAACGTGCCTGATGCGATTGACGCGTCTTCACCATTTCTGAAGTTTGGATCGCTCTCTCATCAACTCGCTGTTTATATTGCTCGAGCAGCCACCCTCATCCCTTGCCGTCTTGATTCACAAACATCGTGGCTTGCACTACGCCAGTATTCATCTCGTCATCATTGACTTGTTGCGGCACGCTTTGGCAGACGGGCTGCTCCTTCAGCTGTATTGGTGTGCCGAGGCGCTGTACTATCGATAGGACGGCGCTCGTGACAGCTTGAACTTTCACACACCCGTAGACTGGACCCAACGCGCTGAAAGCACGCGCAATACATCAAGAATCAACGCCATCTCAAAGCGCGAACAAATTGCAAGGTGAAGGCACGAATCAAGCATCACTCTTCTTCACGGCACTCGGCATCGACAGCAAGCATCAAACTTCCCCACAATCCACCATCCCGGACCCCGCATGAAGCTTTGCCGAAAAAGACGATGAAGGAGGCCAGCCCCAGATAAGCTTAGCCTGGGTCTAGTCCTCTTTTGCTACGTTTTTCGTCGCCAGCTCCATATCGCAGAACTGCATGATTGGGGTGATATTGATTACGGGAAAACGTTTTCCAGACTTCGATACGACTCCAGCGCTCACCTAAACATCTTACTATAATGGTGTTTCATCGACACCGTGGGACACAGCACAGAAGTACTTCACCAGGATACTCATATTCTAGCTATAAAGCATGACCAATTGACTTGCTCTCTGCTGTGCTTGATCAATTGCCATCTACACGTCAGTAACTTGACACCAAGGCACGAGAATTGTATGAAGAACTTGGACGATAATGTACCCCACTTGCATCCACAGCTGAGTCGACCTGTAAATCAGACAACCTTGCTACGATCTTGTACTATCGACATATCGTTTTCAACTGTCCACGTCAGGCGAGAGATCAGGAAAGAACTCCAGAAGAGTTAACCAGATCACAAAGTGAACAACCAACAAGTCGAGTGCAAGCACCACCACACTTCCGTACTCCTTGCATCGGAAGAGCCCCGAGCTTCGCCCGACTCCAACCACTGACGCCGACGCCAGTACCACCATCATCGACATAAACATCATCACTGCTATCACCAAGTAGTCCTTCCAAACCCAAGATTTCCATCCCTCAGCATCAGCACCCTGCCGAAACCGCCTGCCGACCCCTAGCGCGACTAGTCTTCCCGCCTCGCTACTCCGCTATTGGTCAAGTGGGGCGCATCAAGGGTCCACTTAGTGCCTGATCGTCAGCTTGGTGGGGTAGCTTTGCGCGGGAGTGTTGGTGGGGGAGTGGAAGGGGAGAGAGTTGTCGGAAGGGGTTGTAGCCGAGGTGCTGGGGGGGAAAGGTACATAGAGGTGGGAGGTCTTGGTCGACGAGGCTGTACTATTTTTCAAACGGTTCAAAGTGGTTGTTTTGTCATGGCAGATAGGTTTGACTTTGTTGTTGTTGGAGGTAGGTATCTGGTCTTTCTTTTTATATCCCTTCATTCACTATTCACATTCTGACTGTATTTTTAGCGGGCACATCAGGCTGTCTCCTCGCGCACCACCTCGCCAACTCGCCCGCAAAACCCTCCGTCCTCGTCCTCGAATCCGGCACCAAACCATCGGGCGACTTCCTCAACGCCCCCGCCCATCGCTACCACGCTGCCATCTTCCGCCCGGACCTCGACCACGGCTACGTCTCCGAGCCTGAGCCTGCCCTCGGCGACCGCACCATCGCATACACACGAGGTAAAGGGCTCGGTGGATCGTCGATCCTCAATTTTGGCGTGTATTTGAAGGGCAGCGCGGCTGACTACGATGAGTGGGCGGATAGAGTGGGAGATGATGCGTGGCGGTGGGATACAGTGAGGAGAGATTTTGCGGCGATAGAGACGTATGAGTTCGACGGCACGAATGCGTATGCGCATCTTTCCAAGCCGCAGCCAAGCGCACACGGGACGACAGGCAAGGTCAGAGTGGGGCTGCCGCCGCAGCTGGAGAAGGGCGTGCTGGAGACGATGAAGGCGCTTGTTGATGCGGGCGAGAAGGTCAATCTCGATCCGAATAATGGTGATCCTTTGGGTATGAGTATATTTCCATACAGTTATAGCAAGGATGGGAGGTCGACGAGTGCAATTGCGCATTTGCAGGATACGGCGGCCAATTTGAGTGTCTGGACGGATGCCGCTGTTACAAGGATGATGTGGAGTGAGGATGGGGAGAGGGTTACGGGTGTTGAGACTGCAGAAGGACGGCGAGGTATGTATACATATCTGTGTGTGCTTTGCGTTGGACTAACAGTATCAGCACATGCTACCAAGGAAGTCATCCTCTGCGCCGGTGCCATCGACTCGCCACGACTGCTCCTCGTCAACGGCATTGGACCCAGATCCGAGCTGGAGAGCGTAGGCGTCACAGTCAGAAAAGATCTGCCTGGCGTGGGAAAGCACCTGCAGGACCACGTACTAGCTTTCATGAGCGTGGAAGTCGATGGAACCATGAATGATCGCTGGGCCTTTGAATCCAACGAGACGCTCATGGGCGAAGCGGCTGCGATGTGGGAGAAGGACAGGACAGGAGCCTTTGCTTTGCAACAATCATGCCTGTGGGGAGGCTTCCTCAAGCATCCCGAACTCAGCTCGTTCCCGGAATACACTGCGCTTCCAGCATCGACACAGCAGTTCCTTGCTAAGAAGGATGTGCCAACATTCGAATTCATCAACAACTGCCTTGCGTGGCCGCCCGGCGTTCAGGTCGAAAAAGGAAACAGCTACATGACGTGCATTGCGTTCCTGATGAACCCACAGAGCGAGGGAACAGTCACGCTGCGGTCGTCAGATCCTAGCGAGAAACCGATCATCAACTTGAACTTCCTCACTCACCCATACGACGCGCGCGTTATGCGCGAAGCAGTGCGCTCGACCTGGTCGAAAATTACAGAGAACGCGGTGTTGAAACCATCGATCAAGCGGACGCTCTGCGGGCCAGCCAGTCTCTCTGACGCCGATGTCGATGCGTTCGTCCGCGACAATGCGGGCACAGTCTGGCACGCAAACGGCTCGGTTATGATGGGGAGAGAGGGTGAGAAGGGTGCTTGCGTGGACAAGGATTATAAGGTGCCGGGGGTGAAGGGATTGCGAGTTGCTGACTTGAGTGTCTGTCCGCTGACGACAAACAACCACACGCAGCCAACGGCTTATCTGGTAGGATACAAGGCGGCACAGAGGCTTATTGAAGACTATGGGTTAGGCACAGCAGGGAGGGCGAAGGAGGGCGCGATCTTGGCTAAGATGTAGGTAGTGCGATATCATGGCCAAGTCCAAGGCTGACGCAGGATGCAATAGCGACTCGGTGCTCAACTAGCCGCCAGGATGACGCACGATGCCGTCTAGTCAGGTACAAACGGGAGTGCAGGCGGGCCAAGGTAGAAATTAGAACGACAGCGGCTGGTTGCATGGGCGATGATGTCGATGTTGAGACGAGGGTGGCGCCGGTTGCTGGTAACAACGCGCTCGGGCTGTTTGTGTACTCAGTCGACCATCACAGGCCTCGCGCAGCAAGACTTCATAAGAAATCACGAATATCCAAAGTCTTGCACGACCATACTCACGAATAACTGCATCACGATTAAAACGATTATACTTGACTAGGTTTCACAAGCCCACGTCCATCGCACCTGGTTGGCCAACTTTTGTGCACTCCCAGCCTCCCCAACCACCCCAGCGGGAAGCGTCGCTCCCAGCCCCAAGCAAACCTAAGTGACCTATTTCCTCCCTTGCACGACATCAACCCTTCTCCACGTTTACACTCGTTCTCCGTTTGTTGCATTCCAGCAAAAGAACATCCATCGCTGACTTAGATTGACGCATTCCGTCCATCGAAGCTCGCTACAGCTTCCATTCGCTATCAGCTGCAGATACGCTAAGATAGCAACCCCGCATCGCATTACAACTACTACTACACTACACCGTGCTCACCGCCGATCGACGAGCATTTCAAGAAACAACGAATCTCAACAAAGTCCCCTCCGGACTCAACATGGGGCTTTTTCGCTCTCTCACGCTCCTGGCGCTGACGGCATCTACGACTTTCGCAAAGCCATATCCCGTGCACGATGAGGAGCTGATGCAATTGCACAATGCGACGCAAATCGACAAGCGCGCAGCCTGCGACGGCGTGAGCTGCGGCTGGGACAACTGGCTCTGCTGTCCTTCGGGCTCGACGTGCGTGACCGATGCAAGCAACCAAGCGCAGTGTGGTTCCGCCGGTGCAGCAGCAACAGGTGGTGGATGGGTTTACTACACCACGACGTGGGTTGAGACTGTCGGCGCCGTGACCAAGACGAGCGTTGGGTCGAGCTTCGCGGGCGGTTCTGGCGCAGCTACGACAGCAGCTTGTGGAAACAGCCAGTCGCCCTGTGGGAGTGTGTGTTGCGATTCTGGTTTCTACTGCAAAGCATCCGGTACCTGCGCCTTGATTGCTGGCGGTTCGTCGGGCGGCGTCCTGCCCACTGCCTCTGCCTCTGCGCCTGTCCGCCCAACGAGCAGCACGCTCGTCGTCATCACATACACGGGAACCCCTACCACCACCGTCCCCTTCCAGACCCCTGTCCCCACCGGCGCCAACGGTTCTCTCACCGAAACCCAAGCCTCGTCTGGCCTCTCTGGCGGCGCCATCGCCGGTATCGTCATCGGCGTCATCCTAGGTATCTTGCTCCTCCTACTCCTCTGCCTCTTCTGCTGCGCTCGCGCCCTCTTCGACACCCTGCTCGGCATCCTCGGCATCGGCGGTAAGAAGCGCAAGCACACGCACGAGGAGACGACCTACATCGAAGACCACCACCACTCCGGCGGCGCTGCAGCAGGCGGAAGATGGTACGGTCAAGGCCCCAGCCGCCCCAACCGGCCCATGAGTGAGAAGAAATCCGGCATCGGTAAGGGAATGGGCATGGCTGCCGCTCTGGGTGGACTTGCGCTCGCGCTAGGGTTGAAGAGGAAGCATGATCGTAAGGATGATAAGAGCACGACTGTTTCTGGGTCGTCGTATTATTACAGTGATTACACCTCTTCGAGTAAGTTTTCTCCTCCATGAACTCACTGAGAACCGATCACTGACTTCTATACAGGTAGCGCTAGTTCTTCAGACCGCCACACAAGGAGAACACGACACTCGAGCCGTCGATAGTCCAGTCCCTTGACTTGGCTTGTGGGATTCTGTACAAAGTTCTCTCTCTTTCTCTTCTCCATGATAGGGGCGGCGCTTCGCTCTTCCCTGTTATCACGTAATTCTGGCGGTCTTTTCCTTTTTTTTTCATCGTTTTTAGTTGTTTGCATTCGGGACTCGCGACAGCGAGAGTACCCCGCTGGCGTTTTGGGCGTGTGTCTGGGTTTACGAATTTCATGAGGAGAGTGGATGGATGAGAGGGATGGGGCTTGGGGGTGGTAATATGTTATTGAAAGTCCAGACGAGCACGAGCATGGTAAAGACGAAGACGAGACGGGATGATGATGAAAGATAAAGATGAGGGAAAGGGAACGAAACGAAACGGAATGAAATGGCTATCAAGTCTTGGAGGCCATGGGATGTATATGAAACGAATCAATGAAAGCGAGTCAACGGATGTGCGATTGCTCTTCTTCTACCACTGCCATTGTCTGTTCGACAGAACTGGAGATCGTGAGCTTTGTTGTGGTGATTTGTTACTCTTGTCATGTGATGTGCAATTAAGTCTCCTTCAAGGTTTGGTGAGAGCAGTGGGTTTGAAGTGCGTATGTAGTAGACCGGCCAAGTCGCATGCAGTAGATGAATAAGACTAGCATTCATATCTGCATATTGTGTACTAATGTTTGCGTCATCTTAAGGTCTCATGCCGAGTTGCACAATGAGAGAACAAACTGGATAGCTGACGTGAAGGTAAAGACGTATTTCCTCATCTACGGCTCCGATGCTGAGACGTCTTCAATCTCATATCAATCACAATACACATTCAAGCGTCGTCACCGCTCTACTTCCACGGCCTCTTCGGATCAGCATCCACCTCGTCCCCCCACTCTGCAGCGTCCTTCCCATACCATCGTCGCAAGCCTTCCGCATCACTCAACCTAGAATCCCTTCTTGCCGCTATTCTCCTCCTCCTCTCCTCTGCTTCCCTCGCAACAGCCTGCTCAGGATACACATCTGGCCAGCCTTCCTTCCTCCACTCATTCAATCTCGTGTACGCAAGCAAATACATCGAGTCGTCTCCCTCTCCGCGGTCGTAGAAATCCAGTCTGGGGTGCGCGTACTGTGGTTCAAGAGGCGTAAGATACGAGGCACCGGTATTGAACGCGGACGCGTAAGGCTCAGCTTGTACTAGGTCGAGGATGATTTCCACCTTTTCCCTAACCTCGTCGTAGATGCCGTCGGCTTTTATGTCCGAGGCGTGTTCGAGTATCGATAGCGCTTCGTTGTAGACTGCAAGAACTGCTGAACGATCGACGGTGGAGCATCTTGGGTTGTTCCTACGGAACACGTGTTTTGCGAAGCGTGTGCGGAGGTCGTGGAGTTCGTTGGCCGTGTGCTTCCATAGTGGTTGGCTTTCCTCGTCGACTTGGTGGAGAGGTCGGCATTGATCTCCTTCTTTTGGTACTGGGTGGAAGTCCTCCCAGGTCAAGCCTTGTTCTTTTGGAAATCCCACCATCACTACGAAAGGAATGTTGGGATCTTCGTGAGGTATTGACATGTTGGCTGTGGAAGCAGTTGGGTTTTATCTTGTCTGGATTGATGTGTGTCACTATGACAGTTTGCTTGAAGGTGACGGGTGCGCGTGAAAACAATTGTTGGTGCATGGTAGGGAAGGTTCTAGTAAAATACTTCATCACAGGTGTCATGCTAGACTATAGATTGCTCATGGTGAAGGTGAATCCTCAGTAGCTTTGTCGCGTTGTACAAGGACGGGTAGGCACTTACCTGCAATACAATAGATACGTATCACCCGAGCATAAACAAAACGATAGTTTCGAAACATGATGCTCTGACTTGGTGTAAGTAAATATGTCTCAAGCTCATAGTTGAGGAAGCTGAATACTCTTGACTTGGTCTCCACATCATTACACTCCGACGTGGCAAGCACAACCTCTGCACCTGCCCATATCAGTCCCAACCAAACAGACCCTCGACATTCTCGATCTTCCTCCATAGTTTCCTGTATCTTGTCAGCGTCTGCACGTTAAACTACCATCTAACAAGCTACTCACATCCTCCTGTTTGCTCTCTGCATCCGCGCATGCACCTTACGTTGAGTGGTCGCCCTACGTGCGCCGGACCTGCTGAGAATCATGATGAGTGACCTCTGCTCATTCATTATGCTGTGCGCCTCGTCGCGGTAGTCCTCGTCACTCTTATGCACGGTTCCAGCTTCCTCGGCCTCCTCTCCAGGCACCAGATTTTCGCCTGCATTGACCTTCTTCCGGAACGTCCAGCTCTTGTAGTATGCAGCTGTACCTGGCATATCGCGCGGTCCATCATCCCACGTGTATTGTGCTGGCTCGTGTGCGGTTGAGACTTGACACTGATCGTTTGTAGCGCTCTTCTGTGCTTCCTGATCTAAGTTGGGACGTGTTGAGCTTGTGGAGGATATATGGAGTGGAATAGGATAGGCATTCGCTGGGAACGTGTTCTTGTGTGGCGCCTTGAACTTTGGGTGCTGGGGCAGATCCATTTCCGATAAAAACCAGGCCATCTGAATCTCCTGGTCGATGCTGTTGTTGATGCTTATTCTTAGTCTGCTCAATGAGTCAAGATGGGTGACGACATCCTGTCTTTTGACGACGACGACTCATAAGTGAAGCGAGGTGAGATTCTTTCACTTCACGAGGAAGCATCTTGTCCGAGCTTTTACCTCACTGTAATTGCGAGGAAGGCTGCGTCCACAAGGATCAAGCATAGCAAATCCAGTGCACGGTGGTGGAGATGGCATGGAAAAATATATTTCTGGACTCATTCGATCTATGAAAGTATTAACATCTTAAGTTGTACAAGAAGAGTTCGGCGTTTATAGGCTCTTCCAAAAGATAATGTAACAATGTGCGAAACTCTCTCGGAAGAGACAGACGCTCTCCGCGTGGAGGACTGCCTGTGTGGTTCGACGGCACAGACTATCTAGAGGCTATGGACTGACAAGTGTGAGTTTGAAAAAGCTCAGTCACAGTGCCGTGCGACTCTACTCAGGAATGAAAATTGGCGCCAATGACCGGCCTAAAGCTGTTGATTGGAGAACGTCGTCTGTAACTCATGTCGGGGTCATTCGTGAAGCGTTGACTTCGACCGTTCTTTCAAATTTGGCTTGCTCGCTAACAGGCAGGCAAAATCCATCGTAGAGAAGCACAACATAGACTCCACCAGGCAGTTTGTATATTCCTCGCTCGACTTCTGATAGGCGTGGTTTTTTGCTAGTCGGTCGTACTTATGCAAGACTGTATTGACGTTGTGGTGATGGAAGCAGCGAGAGCTTGGCGCACAGTACCGAGTTTGTGTAAGGTAGTGAATTTGTCTAGCCGACGGTGGTGATGACGGGTGAAGATGATTTCGCTGACGTTACGCTGTTTGCGTACTGCTGCCCAAAGTAGAAAGAGCTCGTGACATCAGCCTCGCACACTTTGTACGAGCAGTTTCGGATTCCCAACCACCACCACCTCGACACATCGTGCATGCACGACTACTCACTCAAACGCATGCAGATCAGCCTGCATAATGCACCAATGCACTGAGGATGCGAGCCCCATAAGAGCCATGTTTTCTGGGCCCCCGGCTGCAGCGAGTGAGCTCATGGTGAGCAACGATGGACTGTCTCACTTAAGAAACCTTCGTAAAGATACTCATCTTTGCCCTCCGGGATCTCAGACGCTGCGGGCATGGATGTGTCCGCGATCAGAGCTATTGAGAGACCAATACTCTGAACTAATGATTAAGATTGTATTAATGTTGCTGGCTCTTACACCGCTGCTGATCCGCCCAGCGCTTGAAGTGGTCCTTTTTCCACCCGCTCGACCAGATCCTAGGTTTCTCCTCGCCATTCACTTCAACATCTTCCGGCTCCGCGTGTGCACCGAAGCGCATGCTGCTGCTCAGATGGCATTTAGTGAAGCCGTTCTCGTTCCAGTTGGGTGCTGCGACCGATGAGTACGACCACTGCACACAGTATTTACTACTGTCACACGACTCTTTGCAGGCTTCCCAAGAGTCTTCTGCTCGCTTGGCTCGATTGCCATCCGGTTCGCCCTCTTTTTCGAACAAGATGTTCCAGCGGTTGTTCGCAGATTCCGAGGACAGGTTGTCCCAATCATGGCGTGTCTGGTTAAGGTCCTCAGGACCCATGAAGTGGTACCACAGATCGGCATACCGCAGAGTGTTGTCAATCTTATGGTCCTCTTTGCGTTCTTTCTCGAGCTTGTACAAGTCGCTGCCGGCGTCAGGTGAGATGCGATGCATCATCATGACGGGCTCACACCATAGACCTGGCGAAAAAGAGATGGAGCTTGGATCAAAGCCAGTCACGCCGGGCCAGAAGCTTCCCATCTCGAGACTCAGCTCCGTCTTCAGGAAACTTTCGACCAGATGGATCGCTGAGGGATAATCGGGGATCCGCGGATCCCAATTCTTCCAGTTCTTGATCATAGTCTTCCGGTCCTCGAACATCAGGCGCATGGTTTGACCTGACACTATAAATGAAGAGCCCCCGGCCGCGAAAATATCCGGAACATCGGCAATCGGCGGGTTCCCGAAGAAGTGTTTCAGTTTTGGATCATACTGGCTGAGCCAATCGAGCGTGTTCTCTCGGTCTATAAACGTCTCCTCGTCCGTGAAAATATACCAGTCGCGCTTTGGTCGATATTCCCAGGTACTTTCCATCGCCCTCAGCACCTTGTACTTAGCCAAGGTTCTCAGCACCGCCCGCTCTTTCGTCGGATCTTGTTCCTTGAGCCCGCTTAGAGGAATGCTTTTTCGCGCGTAGTCCAGCTGCCGTCTATACCTCTCAAGCTCATCGTTTTTGGCTACATACTTCATTGAGTACTTGGCCAGCACATCGAATACTGGAAATGGACCGACGTCCATCATCAGATCACCCATCAACAGTAACTCCTTGTGGTAGGCTCCATCGAGGTATAGCAATGCTGGCGCAAGTTTCGTGAACGCATCGGTCGCCGCGGTAGTGATGGTAACGACTAGGTGGTCTACCGAAACGCGGTGTTCGCCCAAGGCTGTCGTCGACTTCGGTCGTTGGCTGGGAGGCAGCTCCTCATCGTCGTAGTGCGTAGGCCAGCCCTTGATCCAGAAGAAGCCGTACACAAGAGCGAGGAAGAGAAGTAGGCGAGCCGGGCGCGGCATGAGATGTTGCTTGTTGGCGAGCATTGTCGCTAGTGTTTGCTTCAACTCATCTGAATGCGACGATAAGGGGGAGAGCGTCTGGGGTCAGTCGACGTGCTCGTGCGTGGGCTTACAAGACGCGTCGTTCAAAGCTGTCAGGAGCTCATCGGGACCGACGCCCCGAGCCCCTAAACCACGACTAGACAGCATTCCTGGTGGGGCATCACTCGTATTCGAACGGACGCGCGGCGGACGCACAGAGTCGAGACAACGCATTGCAGCAGCAAAGGCTTTCTCACATAACAAGTCGGCATATTTCCAGTACTCAACGCCTTGCGTCCTAGTCGCGTGAGTCGTGCCTCGTCTGCTTGGCGGCATACATTAATCGCCGAAATCGGCGCACGATGAACCGGTGACAACACCGAGGCAAGCAAACCAGGATATAACCATGTCCGTTCTTTGTGAAGCACTGCATGTTCTACGCAGCGCAACACTGCTGCCACTTGCTGTGAAGCGCCTGTTGAGAGATTATAGTCTACCATTACCAGCCCAGATGTCATGTTGACCCGGATGTCAAATCAAGTTTTCAGTATTGATATTGTACGTTGCTGCTGTACTATAGTAATCAGTGTATTATCACACATGGATTCAACCAAACAATGATGAACTTCTGCGTACGGATGCTTTCGTCGCGTCTGAGTGCTATCGTGAGTGTCAATGCGTCGTGATCATTTGCTAGCCGCTGACAGACAGAGCTCAATCCTATGCAAGCATGCGCTGATGGCCCCTTTAGAATTAATCTAGATACAATACAATCTTTTTCATAAGACTTGTTTGCTTTGATGTTGGTTTGCCCTTCGGAAGCATGAAGTATGCATGTTTCTTGGTGCAGAACAAAGAGGCGAGAAAGTGACAAGGCTAACTCAGATAGTGCTAAGGATTGGCTAGCCACCTGCGCCTCGCTATCGTGTCCCAGCATTAGAGTCGCGGTCTTCATGCGTCCCTTTGACACCTTCTCTCACAACTTGTTTTTTAATATTGCTGTCCCCTAGCAGATCTCACGCTGGGATTTTGCCGCATATCACTACTGGTGTTCTCTTGTTCCCGGCGCTGTGTGTAGACGCGTCTGTTGTCTAGGGTCGCGTTGTATGGGAGCGCGTTCTGTGTTTGACGTGACCGTCGTCGCTGCATAACCACAACATCAGAAATGGCAGTCGAGACTGAGGAAGCTTCCAGGAAAAAGACTCCGGGAAGCAGAATTCTTTCATGTCTATCCAGCAGGCACAAGCATGCCTTGGAGTTACTGCCTAAGGCCTGCAAAATGCACTGGTGGTATCGAAATGATCTTGATTGGTTAGCCACCCTGATCATGACCACAAAAGAATCGGAGAGACAAGGAGGCATGATTACGGCATTGATCTCGAATACTGGTGAGGTGATATATGCGAATCACACAACAGGAAAACGTCTTACGATAGACGATTTGAAGGGACGTCATCGGCATCTGATAAGTCCTCTCCAAAGCGCAGCCTTAGCAGAGGATGCTAAACTTAGCGAGCATCCACTTTCCATTATGATCAAGTGGTATTACACGTCCTATGGTGAGGTATCGGAGATTCCTGGGGGCGATGCTGGCGCTTTTGCTGAGACACTGGGGCGAGCTGTAGATGCACTAAACTCGGTAAAACTGCGAACAATGGGAAGAGGAAAAACAATCTCCAGGAAGAAATCGTACAACGCTCTCGACAAGAACCCAAGGTCCACTTCCACGAGGAAACCGAACCAGACGCCCCATGAGCAGACAGACACGACTCACTCGGACAACAGTAACATCAAAACAAGTACTACTGAGAAAAGTTACCCGAGGATTGTAGACCTTCGCGTCCATTTGCGCAAGAGTGCCAGTTTGGAGTTGACAAAGCACCTACCCAAGCACGATGCTATCTCGAGTCGCTTCTGCCCTTTAGGCCATGGACACGTCAGGGGTACAAGCTTCGGCCGGACAAAAATGCACATAGGGACAGCTGATCGTGATGGCGACCTATATGCTTGCATGCAAAACGCCAACTCGAAGTTCCGCTTCTTCATGGAGACGTCTGATGCTTATCAGGAAGTTACCGTCGAAGACATCACGAACCAGCGTCTCATGTACCCTTTCGACAAGGTTGGCCCAGTGGCGGGAGTATGGGGCCCCGCTCACTTCGAACATCTCGACATCCTACTTCGCTACTTCTTCCTACGGTATGATGCAACAGTGAAGGATGTTTTTGCAAAGATCAATAATTATGAGGGCAAATTCAAAAATGCGCTTCGATACCTTGGCTGGCGCACTAAGACACTCTCACCATCAGAAGACTGTCGGCGGGGATGCAGTAGTCAAGATCAAGCCAGTTTCTCTCAAGCAGACACAGAAAACAGCCAGGACACATCCGACGTTATGAATCCTCAAGAGAAAGAGTCTCAGCCAACACCCGATCAGACCGAAGTTGATAACGCACCTGCGTCTTCAGCATTGGTGACCCGGCGTCGAATTTCTCGTGCGTCTGCGCCACGTCCCCCCGTTGCTTCATCGAAAATGCATGCCGATCCAGCAGCTCAGAAAAATCGTACGACTTCTTCCACTTCTGGTGACGAGTCATCCGAAGCAGCCAGCATAAAAAAATATCTGGAGTCAAAGTTTATGCTCAGTATCAAGACAGAAGTCATGGGTAGCACCTCAGCCATCCGACTCCGGTTTCAACGCTTGGACGAGTGTCTGGGGGCGTCTTTGGGCAGCTATGAGTCCGAGGTACTCTGCATCGGAGAAACTGACACACAGTCCAACATCTATGCCTGTATGCAGGCCGCCAAGGACAATCCTGAGATCCATATCTATGCATCGAGAGGCGAGCACAACCCTGCTACGAGAGTGGCTGAGAAAAACATCGGCCTCGGCCTGAATCTAAAGCTCAGTGCACCTTTCAGACTAGTTTTCTCCCAAATGGGCTCGGGCAACTCGGATGAAGTCTCACGGATGATGTTGCTGTGCAAATACTACTTCGTTGACGCCCAGAAAACTCAACAGCGTGTGTTTGGAGGGGAACCGAACTATCGCAACCACATCTATAACGCTCTTAAGCATGCAAATGATGCGCGCATGTGGCATGAGCGGAAGACACCCGACGACAATCGCCGAAGCAACGGCGTCCGTGCGCAAACAATTGCTGATACAGAGTCCGACGATGCAACTGACGTTGAGGATCTTGGTGATATTCCTTTGAGACTCGCCCCAACCCCAAGACCTTCAGCGGTTGGTTCACTACCCCACTCCAGCACTCGGTTGGGTACACCGGAATCAATACGCCAGCCCCATGTCCCCTTTCCGAACTCCTCAAAAGCGTCGACAGGTGCAAAATCGAGCAATCGCCCATCCCATCAGGAGCCTAACACAGACTCTACTGGAAGCCTGAAGGGCAGTCGTCGCAGTATACCTATTACAGCAATATTGAATGAATCCCCTACCCGACTTTTGAGAACAAACGCCGCTAGATCCGAACTTTCAGTAACTGATACGAACCGCGCATCTGAGACTGAATCAGCTGTGCCAATCCGTGCATTTGCGATTAATAACGCACTAGGACAAGTCCCTGATACTACTGATGCCCGGACGAGTCCTGTGGTAGACTCCACGTCGACGAGAACCCAAGAAAATGCTGGCTCTTTAGATACCATCGCCCCATATAATGCCGCCACTGGCGTCGCGCCTAGTCAAATAGCATCACCTGCCGCCACGCCACAGAATGAAGATGAAGATGGGTGGGTGAATGTTGTCCCCTCATACGACGCCATGTTTGATCAGTCGCCATCACCTGCCGCCACGAGTCATTACGAAGACGACGAAGATCACCCTACGACGGCACAATACGAGCCCAACATCCTTCATACTCCAGCAGAGAGTCACACCTCCATGGCTGAGCAAAGTGATCATGTTGTTAACACTTCGACTGTGCTTTCCGCAGGCGCTCCAAGAGGCTTCAAACGAAGCGCTGGCGATGCGGGTCTGCGTGATCTGGCGACAGCGATTGAGCAGAAGAAAAAAGCGCATCTTGACATGCTTTGGAAGAAACACGAGGAAAGGTTGAATGAAGTACGGAAGCAACGTCAAGAAAGGAGACTGAAGGAAGATTACATGATACTGCAGGAAGATGCGGAGACTGCAGCCAGACGAGTGGAGTACGAAAGGGAAACTGAGAGGTGTCAGGCAATGACAGGCGCTGAGTTTCTGGAGACATGTCGGAAGACAAACAAAGAAGAGCTGGCGTCGCTCTCCGAACGACTTCAGCTGCTTGAACAGGAGATGCGACGTAAACAGGAGGAGATGCGACGTGAAGCGGAGGAGGTGCGACGTAGAGAGGCCTCGGCGCGACAGGAGGCTGAGGATCTTGAGCTGATTGCCACGCTCCAAGCCATGTCGCAATGAGTTCGATGTAGTTAGCAAGCCGTTCAGTATTAACTGATGCTCCGCACCTTCCTTCCTCATGATGTTCTCTCATTGGTCCAGCCACCACGAATGAAATGGTTCAATTAGGATTAGCTGGTTTCCTGCCAACACTAACATCCTCTTTCCGCAGCTGCAAACAAGTTTGACGACTCGAGCTCGAGTCCGCACCATCAACTGTTGATGCCCACAATGGACTCAGCCACGGATATGGCATCGAAACTTGACAGCGCAGAGATGTCTGCTTTTCTCGTGGCATATTCCGAGTTGGTGTGGACATGCAAAATAAGCACCATTATACGCAAGACATCCGCGAACTTGCACCTCAGGTGGATCAGATGCAATTTGTTGGCCTTGATAAGACAGATGTTGGTATCGCAGATACACAATCAAAGAAGCTTGTCATAGGCAGGTTAGCCAACTCGAATCGGAAGGCCAAAGCTGTGCCACTCTACGCGCACCTAATAACAACCACCGTAAACGCTAAGACTTGTTACAACGTCCATTTCTACGCCGCAAAGGATGGGAGGAGTACTTCTCCACAAAAGATGACCCAGAAGAGTGCTTCGCAACAGCTACTTGACTGGCCGTTCAATAGGGCAAGGTACAAGAAAAACGAGTTGACTTTGTGGTGTCGATACTACTTCCTGGTCATGGGCCTGCAGTCAAGCGGCGGTCTTGGTGCTAGGTCCGCATTCAAGCTCCTCGAAGCTTTCAGGCATTCATATTGCCCATCTTCGCCTAGCGTCCGTTCATTGGACACCGCGAGCGAAAGTGAAGACAGCGATATAAACGATGACAACGAGTCTCCGATCGAACGCTCGAAATGGCTGGACTTGATGGGTCAGGCTAGTATTACGAGCATTGAATCAAACGTTGGGAAATCTGCCTCTGAAGCCTCGAGGGTCCCGGAAGACAACAGAACTCGACTCACAGACTGTTATCATCCTGTCGAACCTAGACCGGCCGACGTCCTGGTCGAATCTCACGAGCACACGGCAGATCATGCCCATTCCCCACCTGCGGATACGTCTGTCGCCAGCATAGACTTCTCTCGACTTCACTCGGCCCTCGAAGCGAAAGCGACCGGCAGGTCTGCTCTCAAACTTAAGGATCATGAACGTGTCGACACGGCTGACAGACCTTCTCAAAAGACAATCCCAAGAAAAAGAATGCCCCCAAACAAAGCTCTCACCCCAGTGCGACCTACACACGTCTTGGTAGAGACGCCCCGTCCTTTGATCGAGCGAGGTGTCAAGCGTAGAGCAGAAGATTCCAAACTAGATGCAGTACGCGCATATGCTGAAAAGCGTCGAAAGGAAGCAAAAATGATTGCGGTGCAGCTGAAAAGGGCTATAGAGGATGAGAAAAATCTGGAAAAGCTAGCTGCGGAGAGAAACGTGGCTCAGCTTGGATTGGAAGAGAGTGGAAAAATCATAGCAAGTCTGCAGAGAAAAGTGGACCACTTTCGCATCGAACTGGTGAAGACAGTCGCTGAGATGGAGAAGGAGAAGGCGAACTTAGAGAAATTGTCTCGTAAACTCGAGCAACGCGAAAAAGCTATAGCCGAGTATCCCGTCAGTCTGGATGACTGGGATCTTGTCTCTACTCAAAGTGAGTTACCTTAGTAAAAAAACATAAGCGAAGGCTCGCATATTGATGGTTCCGGACACACGAGCACCAGTAATCTTCTTGATGAGTGTGGCGGTCAAACGAGGCATTAACGCGTTCACGCTGTATAATACATATTTTACCTTACATTCGCTCCTTCTGATATGGTTTGCATTTGGTCAACCATGGAACCTGTCTGACAATTCTGCGCATAAACCTGCGGTCTTCTCGCCGAGTCGACCTACATCAAAGACACAAGCTCAGTTCACATCATGTCTAAACTCTGCACCGATGAGCCCTTGGACGTTTACCCTTCCATCTTCATCAAAGATCCTCTTGCACGTCAAAAGCGACTCGAACGCGCCATCGACCTCTTCAGCCGTAGAAGATATCGACTACAGGGTTTGGCTGAGGAGGATGTCTCGAACAAAAAACTGACGGGTGTCCGTTCGAAGGGAGCAAAAACTCGCCCTAGGTATAACAACACTAAGCGGCCTCTGGGGGTCCACAGAAACGATCCTATTTACTTCACGCTCACCCGTGCGGTCAGGGACGATCCACATTCCAGCACGTTCCCGGGTCTTTCTGATCTGGACAATGACTTGTTCAAATTTTTCTCTGGACCTAAGCTATGGAGGGAAAAGGACGCGACGGGAAGGAGAGAAAACTCTTACTTTTCGCGACGGAGCAGCAAGATGCGAAAACAAGCGCGAAGGAAAGAGGAACTCGAGCGCCAGTCAAGAGAGGCGAAGCCGGTTTGCAGTGGAGGACCTGGGTGCTTGATCACTTGTTGCAGCTACCTGATGGAGGGCGCTGCCCAGCAATGGGAGGATGAGTCTAGGGACGATGGGAATTAAGATATTCGATTGGGGGGTAGCAGCGATTGGTCTATCTCCTGTTGATTCCACCTTCACTGGTACAATGTGGTAGTCTATAATTTTGATGCTGGGGGTTGTTGGTTGGTGAAGTGATCTTCGGTACGAATCGATAAGATTTTTTATTATCCAGAATTCGATTGCATGCTTAGTTTTAGATAGAGAATAGTCAAGCACACACGATGCACTTATTCTCAGATTACTTCTTACTCCAGATCCTCAAGTGAAAGAAGTATTTTTCACTATGGCGCCTGAAAACATCTTCGCAATATACAACTCCACACCTCAGCTCGCCATCTTTAGCAACAGCTCGCCATCACACCACCTCCACTCCACAGAGCCCAACCTCCACCCTCCTACAATGCAACCCAACACAACCAACATCCTCTTCGTCTCCGTCTCCCTCCTCGGAATCACCCACTGGCCCTGGAGCATGGGCGTCTTCCACCACCTCCAGATCCTCCGCCACTCGACTAACGAAATCCATCGTCGTCAGTCCGCGACAGTACTTCTGCAAATCATGTCGATTATGTGGTGGGCGATTGTGATTGCTGCTGCTTTTGTGTTGCTGGTGTGGAAGTTTAGGTAGGAGAGGGAGGTAGCTTAGGGTAGGTAGGCAGTACATCGTTGATTTGGTGGTGCGGGGTGGTGATTTGGAAAGGGGGATTGGTTGGGCGATGTGATGGATGGGTGAGTGGCTAGATTTGTATGAGCGGGATGGGACGATGCGGAAAGTTTGTGAGAACTGATGATGCTTTGGACGTCGAACCCTTCTGATTTCGATTTTTTTATGAACTGTAAATTCAACAATGAATGACACTAGAGAGATAATCATAACCTTGACGCTGGACTGTTGATTCATCTTCACTCTCTACACACCATACAAACATCCAACCCTATCAAACCCGACATCCTCTTAATTGCATAACGTATCGACCACCTCCATCAAAGAAAACCTTCCCACAACGTTTTCGAAACAAACCCGTCCACACTTTTCAGACACAAAGTCTCTCCGCATTACGAAAAACATTCATCTATTGACTTGTCACCTACAACATATTAGCTTCCAATCACTACTTGACTCTGCATCCAGAAAACTCACCACAACTGTGCAGTGCTTCATCTCAGTGATAAATACACCCAACAAGCGCCAGTACAATCGCCCTACAGAGCCCACAAATAGCGGGCTTGTTGCGCCTAGGAGGACCACGACGAGCCATTTTGGTTGGAGTGTGGGATAGGGGCTTGGTGAGGGGAGCTCGGTTGTAAGAGGGGGTGGTGTTGTAGAGGTGTGGTGTAGTGCTGTGGAGGTATGTAGTACTTTGTGATAGTACTGTGTGTGTATTTGGTAGCCCACGGTAAACGCCTGGATGGTTGAGTTGACTTGGTCTGGTGTGCTGCGATGTGGAGTGTTTGAGAATGTGGTATGGATATGCGTCTTGGGAGCTGGAGGATACGTTTATGTACACGGGGGAAGGTAAAACTAGAGAAAAGTTCATTGTAGCACTGTTCTGAACGGTGGTTGATGACTTTGGGAACCAAGGTTCGGAGGGAGAGATTGGCACGGTTGGGGGTGATGGACTTAGGAATTGAGTCGTGAACTTGAGTAGAAAAGAACACTAACTGCATTTTATGACGTTTGTTCCTAGGTTACGGACATGGCGTTAGTTGCCGTGTCGGTTGCATGAGGAGTGTAGGCTCTATCCGTGGTTCGAGGGCGCGTACCAGATTGTGGAAGGGCTGAAAATGAATCGAGATAGCTTTTTGGTTTTTAGCTGTAATGTACCAGTTTTAAGGCTTTAACGCTTTGAGTTTCTCTTTAGTTGTCGGTTGAGAGCTAAACAAGGAGACCACGGTCACGAAAAACGGGACTATGGGAACTGTGGATGCTAAAACAGGTGAGATGGCAAGTAATGGATAGACAACCTCACTGAATGTGGCGGTTCATTTCGCGCAGAAGAATTGAATCAAGTGGGTTTAGACAGTTAAATTGACGAGAACTACGTAGAACATTCATAGCACCATGACTTCCCTGTCCAAGCCTTACATTTCCTCTAAATCGTCCTTAGCCGGTACCTAAACCTCCGACCGCACTCCATTCCTGTCCGTCTGGTGATTTTCATAGCACCGTTCAGTTCTGACGCAGGCGAATCGCTTTCACGAAGGTTGAGGTGAACATGATTTCGTGCCGGAGAGTGAAGAACAGGAAAACAAAAAACATAGATTTGTGTTCACAATTACCGCAGCAACTGTAAAACCTGGCTTGACCCAACTGGATCATAGTCCATAAAAACAACAGAGTAGGCAACTCGAGGGTGCGCACGTGTGTTCATGATAAGGAGTCACGGGGTGGAAACCTCCACCTCCGCTCAAAGCAGGGGTATGACAAGTACCTTCGGGGTGAAAAACTTCACCTCCATTCAAATGCAAAAAGAAACAGTTCAGCAAGGACAATGCTGATGCAACGTTGAGGATGCCGCTCGCTGATGCTGTATGAGTCAACAATGGTAGTCATGTTGGGGTTTTAGAGAGACATAGGAAAGGTGTGCTGCTGTTGTACATTGTGTACTGGCACGAGCTGGGACACACTCAATACACCTAGTGGCGAGCCATGAAAATGGCAGTGTCGACTAGTGTTCCTGCAGCGGCGACGGCGATGCGGCCCCAAGGCACGGATGACAGAGCAAACCAGCCTGTAGCAAGTGTATCCCACACTAACGAGGTCTTTGGTATGTTGAAGAGGCACTTGACATCTGGCGTTGTAGCAAGAGACGCGGTGGTCTTAACAGGCGGCGTGGAGTCCTCAGACGAAGGCAGGCGCTCTTGGTTATCATTTTGAGGTTGCTTGTATTCGGTAGCTTCGTCTTCGATGGGAGAGTCTGCAGCTGATGCATCAAGGTGTGTGGCTTCAACAGCACCAGCGTGGATGTCTGCAACAGACTGTGGTGCTTTGAAGGCTTCAACCCGTACACTGTCGCCCAAGATATCGTTGATATCAAGGAACTCGGAGATGTAGCCGAAGTCACTGAAGTCGTACAAGACATCTTCCTCTCCGGTAGCCATATCAATGGCAGCCATGACAGGGTCATACTGCTCTGCGTAAGCGTCTTTTCAAACGAGTATATCAGTCGAATCACTTACCTCTTCTACTTGCACCTCCTTACCAACAACTCGTACCATAGTAGGCGAAGCCGGCGGCGTGACCACCTCATCCTGCTCCTCATCCGAGTGACTATCATACAACAATGTCGGTGACAGCATCTCTGGAACAACGATACCAGCTTCCTCGATGTACTCGCCCTCGCTATCCTCCGTCCAGGTCATGGAACGCTGAAGGGGCGACGACCGCATCATAGCCAGCAGCTTCATGTTCACACCCATCGTGAGCTTGGTGTTCAGCCAGGCAGAGTGGTAGTTCTTGCGAACATCAGGAGAGGCGCAGCCATTCTCGTAATCGTTGCTCAACTCGATGTACGCGGGGCGGCGGTTGTTACTTGACCACTCGGCTGCGACCGCCCATGCGACGGTGGGCCAGCTGTCGGGGTCGACCATCGAGTAGTCGATTTTGGACTTCGATGGCGTGGGCTCAGGGGTCGGAAGGACTACATACTCATCTAGGACTGGAGGTGCGAGCTGCACGGGGCCCAGGTCGTCAATGGTAGGCGCTGATTTGTCGGCAGTGGCCATGTATGTGTCGGAATCCCAGTCGTCCTCATCATCGTCTGCCCAGTTGCGATTGGTAGGGGAGACGTAGAAAGAAGTCATGTTGAACTGTAGAGTGCAGTTGTAGTGTGAAGATATTGGGTGAGATAGAAGGACAGTTATGGTTGGAAAAAGTTCGAGTCAGTGTGTTTTGTAGAGCACTGTTGGGGTGAAGGCAGCTTGGTGTGAGCAGATAACTACAGGCAATGGCTAGGGCCGGTGGGTCCTGGACAGCTTGCGCATGTGACACTTGGTGGTAGTACTTCACCGTGAAGATGTACAGTGAAATTAAGTGTGAGCGCTGTTCGGTGTCTACCATAGTTTTGTGCGCCAGAACCATGGGACGACGTCGTTGCGCCAAATTCTTGGTCCAACATCAACAATGAGCAGGGAATGTCTTGAAGCTTGGAGAATCTATAGGAGCGATATAGAGGGCACTCGTTTGCAATGTATCAAACACCTTAAAAACATGTAAAAGTGCAATATTGGACAAACTACCACATCCCCTTAACCAAATCCTTCACACCCTGCTTAACAGCTCCCATCACCGTCCGAGCCCTGCCCTTCACACCCTCCATCCTCGACCTTCGAAGCTGGTGCGTATGTTTTATCTGCACCGTGAACAAGCACTGTCCATCTACATCCCCCCCGCAACGTCCATCCAGCCCAACAACAGCATCCCCAGTCCCCGACCCCGTCATGAGCAAATCAGGAGACAAGTACACCACTATCCGTACCATCCCCTTCTCCGTCTCCCCAACACCATCATCTTATAAACAACACACTGCTGTATCGACGCAGCGTCTATCGTGTAGACAATTCACCCGCCTATCCGATTCATCACCTCGTTCTCCATCTTCCGTCGTCTTCGCACCCAACTCCCTAGTATACAGAGATAGAGAACGTACTTTCACAGCATCATTTTGAGAATCAGATTCCGAGTCTAATGCCCGATCCACCATGGGGAACTTTTCATATCTCCCACTCGCCATGATACGCGCGAGGGAAGGCATGTATCGATGCTCCAAGCGCAGGTTTCTTGTTTGTGGGATAGTCATGTCAGTCGTGTTGGTTAATCTCTCTAGCTGAATTCTGATGATTGTTTTCTTGACTCTTGGAGATGTTGTGGATATCAGTTTGTTTTTCCTGGGGGGTGACAATGGTATGGAATGGGCATTGTGTATTGCTTCTCTTTGACACGCTTATCTGTATAGATGGAGGGGAGGAGAGGGGATGAAGAAACTTTGTGCGTGGGCTTTGTCTGTTTGTTGGCATGCATGAGAGGGGCTCAAGTGAAACAGAGATGCATGTTTACAGTACATGCAATGGTTCCAGAACGTGTCTGAGCATATCAGCGTGTAAGCACGATAAGCACCTAGAATGACGAGACTATACAATGCGGTTCTCATTCCACTGAGCCCATCTATGTCGACTTCCTATGCATAACCGTCGCAGCCGCCTGATGATTCGGGAAAACAAGCGTATCGGCAATCACCACGTTCTCCCTCCTCGCAGCCGTAAATACAACGACTTCTGCAATGTCATCCCCCGTCAGCGGCTCAACACCCTCGTAGACCTTCTTCGCCTTCTCCCTATCGCCCCCGAACCTCACGACACTGAACTCCGTCTCCACCTGACCCGGGTCGATTTCAATGATCCGGACGCGACTCGCGATTAGCTCTTTGCGTAAAGCGTCGGTGAAGGAGCGTACGGCGGCTTTGGTGGCGCAGTAGATGGAGCCGCCTGGGTAGGGCTCGCGGCCGGCGATGGAGCCGATGTTGATGATGTCGCCGCGGCCACCGTCGGGGCGGGACAGGAAGATGGGCAAGATGGCTTGGGTCATGGCGATCAGGCCTGTTACGTTGGTTTGGAACATGGTGTTGATGTCTGCGGGGGCGATTTCAGGGGCTTTGGCTACGCCTTTGACGAGGCCTCTATTATATGAATTAGTTTGCACTTCTCGAGTAACTGTACAGTTGTGTGGTAGATCAGGGTCAACATACGCGTTGTTCACCAAAACGTCAATCTCCTTGAACTCGCCGGGCAAGTTACCCACGAATTGGCCTATCTCGTCGACATTGCTGACGTCGAGCTTCACTACGTGCACCTTGACGCCCTTTGCGAAGCCTTCAATCTCCTTCTTGACCTCTTGCAGCGCATCCTCCCTCCTCGCCGTAAGAATCAGCTTCAGGTCGTCTGGCTGCGTGCGCGCAAACTCCAGCGCGGTGCTCTTTCCAATGCCTGAACTGGCGCCTGTGACCAGGATTGTCTTGCCGGCGAGGCGCTTTGCTTGGGAGGAGCTCATTCTGGCGAATTGGGTATGGAGATTAAAGGGGAGGTTGTCCAGTAAAAGAGAGCTTGAGCTGTGTGAGATGCGGGGTCTAAGAGCTGCTCGCTGTCGGCAAAGGGCAAGGGTGGTGCGGATAAGATTTCCTGTGCCGAGAGGAGTCATCAAGGTACGTGGCAGGCGGAGCAATTGACATCTACAGTTTATAACAACACACGGGGCGGATACTCAAGGTCGGAGGATCTAAGCCCGGTGCTGGAGCTTGGACCGTGGTGGGGGAGTGGGGGAGCACGAATCTGGGAGGGGCATATCGTCATCGCCGAGCCGAAACCGAGGACATGTGCAATGGAAGACTCATCAAGCTTTCTTCAGAACGTTCATTATTCATTCATGCCGCCGCAGTGGCTGGCGTCTAATTAACATCGCAGGGTATCGCAGCATCAACCGTGATCGGGTCGACACTCAGGCCTTGCCCTTCCTCTTGAGCTCGGCCTCCTCCTCGTCGCGCAGCTCCTGGTCGAGCTTAGCGCCAGCGCTGGGCTCGTTGCCGTGCAACTTCGCGGGCAGCGTGGCGTCGACCTTGCGCAGACGGTCCTCTTCGCTGAGCTTCTCGTCGTCCTCGTCCTCACGCTTCGACTCGCGCTCGAGCTTGTTGGCAATGGATCGCTCATCCTCTGGTGAGGGGTTAGTATCAGATGGTAAGAAGAGAGAGGCATCGAGTCAACGTACTGGAGTCCTGAGCCTTGTGCGAGTTCTCCTTGCCCTCGTGGAAGCGGTTCTCCTTCTTCATCTCTTCAATCTCAGAGTCTTTGTAGTTGCGCTGGTCTCCGGCCTCGTAGACCTGCGAGTTACCGACGTTGGAAGTTCCAGACATGATGTGTAGGTTGTGTGGGTTGATTGGGGTAGTTGGGTATGAATTGAGTGTGAAATGGAGGGAATTGATGTGGTAGATGGTAAGATATTGAGCTCTTTCGTAGCGTGCAGACCCTTTATAAAGGTCGTGTGCGAGAGCATAGCGATGACGTAGTCGTGGCTATGATCTCATGGTGGGGAAATGCACGACCAATTTTCGACATGCAAACGCTGGTGCGATGATGCGCTTGCGGGACGAAGTGGGCTGCTTGTGTGTTCCTGGCCGATCTGTGTCACGATCTGTCGAGTCTTGAGTGGCTTGAGGTGGTGCATCGTGTGAGGAGGTTGCGGCGTGAAAAGTCAGCATCGTCTGCATTCTCACGACGATCACGACGATCCAGTACACCATTCTCAAAGGTGACCTTGACTATTCGAAATTTTCATCTAAGCCAAATTCTACAACACCTTGACGTCCAACTTCAATACAATGCGGCACGCGGCATTAAGTGGCGACCTGCACGACTTCTTCATCAGCTCCACCTGATCCATGCACCTACTATTCGCACTTCACTCGAATCAAGCAAAGCTGCGCTTCGTCAACCACCTATCCACAAGAGCCAGCGCCTCCTTTGGCTTGTTGTACGGGACTAAATGTCCAGCCCCGTTTACAGTGCTAAGCGCAAACGTCGTATCCCTTCCACTGCCCGTCACAGTCTTAACCTCCTTATACCAGCCGACTTCCTGCTCCCCATCCTTCCACATCTTCTTGCTCTGCGCCACAAACGCCGGCTGGCCCCTCCATGGCATTGAGTTCGCCCACTGCAGATTACCCGCCGTGTTGCATGCAAGATCGAGGTTGCCCTGGTAGAAGAGCACGTCGATTCCGTTCTCAAGGAGATACAGGACCTGCGGCTGCGTGCTGATACCTATGTCGTTTGTCATTGCGAATGCAAGCTCAATCTCATATGAGTAGAAGCTATAGTTGCCAACTTGCTTGGGCACGTGCAGCGCTTCATACACCCACGGTAGGTTGAGATACTCTCCAATCCGCACAACCTCGGGATAGCACATGTCGTCGCCCGTTTCGCATGGGTCGGTAATGTCGAAGCGATTGCGGCCGCCAGCGCCAGACTCACCATCGTAGTGCACGATGACGCCGTTCCAGCACACTTCCTGACCGGCAAGGCAGATGGCCGGATCTGGGTGGGCGTAGCAGACGCGGGCGAGCTCGATGCAGCGAGGGAGATTGGCGGCCATGATGTCGCAGCGGGTTTGGTTGAAGATGGGAGACTCGACGCCGGGGTTCGTCGTGCAGAGCGTTTCCCAGTAGCCAAAAGCCGTGTCGAGCGGGCTGACGTACGCGTTGCCGACGAAGATGGACTGAAGGTTTACCTGCGGTCTGTTCGGGTAGAGGGTGTTTTGGGCGACAATTTGTGCTCCCAGCGCGGGTACGTAGTGGCCCTGTATCGTCAGTCGTCGCATGTAGTCGAGTCAACTGAGCGACTCACCGCATAACTTTCTCCTGTGATATGGAACTCCTTCTCCCTCAACTTCGGAAATACCTCACTAGTAAACAGCTGCAAAAAATGATGCATATCCTCTGCAGCTGTAAAGCTAGTCGCCGGCAACGGCACACCCTCATCCACATAGCTGAAGCCCACACCCGCCGGCTGATCAACATAGATGACATTCGCATTCCCACTCCACCCATATTCGTTGTACACAGTCCCATTACCAAACTCATTAATCAAACACGGTCCATTTTCCTGCAACATGCCAATCATGCCAGACCCGCCGGGCCCGCCCGTCAACCATAGCAGCAAGGGATCCTCAGCAGGGCTGTCCTGCGACTCAAAGTACCAGAAGAAGATGTGCTTTGCGCCGACGTCCAGCCAGCCGGTGTACTGCTTTGAGCGGGCGTCACAGAGCGAGGCATTCTGCTGCTGCTGGATGCGGATGGAGTGAGGGGAGAATTGGCTATGGAAGGTTTGGACGCGTGGGGGTTGGGGGTCGGATGAGCTGGGTTGGAGGGGGATCTGGAGAGGGTCTTGGCTGAGGGAGGTGGCTGCGACTGCAGTGGCGGACAGGAGGGGGAGGAGGCGCATGGTCGTTGAATTGATTTGATTGATTGTTTTGTTCTAAGAGCCAAGACTCGATTGCAGGTCTATTTATGCGATTACTACGTCGGTGCCTGATTGATTGCGACATGGGTGCTGACGACTGGTGCTGACATCGAGTACCTGAATAGGAAGACATAGCTCGATAACGGCTCGCGTAAACCTGCCTGAGATCTCTCCCACCATCGAACTTCCAACGCGTTCAAGCGCGTCTCCAACCTAACCACCACCTTTTTTTGGCCCTCAACGCACCAATTCCCTTCACACCCTCCAACAAAATGCCATACAACAACACCCCCATCGCCCCCTCCAAAGAAGTAACCGGCCATGTCTCGCTACCCCGTACGCCATCCTCATCTCCCCTCCCCGCATCACCTTACTAACAACCCGCAGTCGCGCGCGTCCAAAAAATCATCAACGCCGACCCGGAGCGCCTCACCGTGACAAAAAACGCCTCCTTTGCCATCGCCCTCGCGACCGAAATGCTAATCCAGCACCTGGCGACGACAACCCACAACGTCGTCAAAGCCGAGCGCAAGCCGCGCCGCAACATTCAGTACCGCGACGTCGCCGGCGCAGTGGGGAAGACGGACAACCTGGAGTTTCTGGCCGATGTGGTGCCAAGAACGGTGGGGTACGGGGTGTGGAAGAAGCGG